>JAUPMG010288213.1:0-17761 GCA_031762675.1 Pachysandra terminalis | reverse complement strand
TGTTTTGAAATGTCTTGAATGCTCTCTTAACAATCTCCTTATCTCCCATTCTCTCCATAATGAAAGATCTTCTTGTCGTTGGAGTAGAAGCTGAATCAGAAGTTACAGATCCAACTCTAAGTGACATATGCAGTGAAGTAGGAGTTGGTTTCCTACTTCTCCCTGGTAGGGATGAACTACTTCCCCTCTTTGCCGAGGCTACGGAAGCAGAGATCAGACTGAAACCTGGCTTAGATTTTAATGATTTAGGGATGGAACTTTGTGGTGATTTTGATGTGGGTAATGGCTTCCTTGCTTTCACCAAATTCTTCTCCTTGGTAGCTGGAGTTCTCTGAACAATCAAAATTTAAAGAGCTATAAGAAAATGATAATGGATATATAGTTGATGGAAAAACAATTAGGGTAAGAATTTTGTTTCTTCACCTTTTGAGATACCTTAGGCTGCTTTTGTTCATCTTTATCAAACTCTCTCTCTTGAGTATTGTTGGTGATTTTGTCCATTTTCAGTTGGAGTTCCATTAGGGCATGAGATCCCATTGACTGAACCTCTTCATTAGTCAAAACAGTCTCCTCTTGTTGGTTTGATTTAGAACTATCCTGTGTTTCAATCAATTCTTCTTGAATCTTCGCTTCATTAATCAAAACAGATATCTCGTTGGTTTGATATAGAACTATCCAGTTTGTCAATCAATTCTTCTTGAATCTCCTCCTCATCAATCAATATAGATATCTCTTGTTGGTTTGATTTAAAACTATCAGTTCTGCTATTCAGTTCTTCAGTGATTCTCTCTACTTTTGATTGATCAAACTCAGTATTGATCTCACAACCATTGTTGAGTAGTTCTACATGATTTGGCTCATCTGATCTCAAGGAATCAGCTTCCATTTGCTTCTCCTGTTCCAGCATTTCGGCATGTCGTGCAGCAATCTTCTTGTAGTGAGCTTGAAAGTAAGCCTTCTTCATAGCTACCGATCCGGGGGTTGAACAACTTCTCAACTTCTTCCAAGTACTTGTTGGGTGAGAAGGATGACCATCTCTCCCAAGACAACGAATCGTTCTCGAATCTGCCAAATGAGATCGATACCTGAAGCTCGGTATCAGAGGCAGTTGGTTCTCCCATCTGTTTATATAGAATTCAAAGGCAATATCCATGGAAACGTTCAAACAAGAAACAGAAACAGAAATTTTTTGAAAACATGGATAAGAAGAAGAAGAAAGATCAAATGGTATGTTGATTTGAATAGGAAGAAAGATGGGTTTACCTTGTTTTCATCTTTGAGAGGATCTATGCTTAGTTCTTCCATAATTCTTCAAGATCAGACCCAATTATTGCAGAGTTGTCACTATGATTATACAGAAATAGTGAAGTCCCTTTAACAAACATGGGTATCCCACCAGTGAGTCCACTTGCACTTGCTCCACCTAGGGAGAATTTGACAAAGAAGAAGAAGAAGAAAGATCAAGTGAAGACAAAAAGAAAACAAAAGATGTAACCAATAAAGAAGGAGAAGAATGGAGGACATGTGATACTTGTTCTGTTTTCTCTTATATATTGCTCTATCTCTTCTCACCTTTTCACTGATTTGGGATCCTTATCTGATTTTGATGATTCTGAAAAGTTCTAACTAATTACCCACTTACCATCATCAAAACAATAATATGAGAAACAGATAGTAGAAGAAAACTCTTTACTTTTGTTTTTGGCAAACAAAGGAAACTCTTACTGGTTGATGTTTAGAGATAATTCCAAGGTTGATTTTATCTTTGCTGTTCATGTTCTGGCAGAAAGAGAAATGACAGTTACAGTTTCTTTTTCTTGTTTTTTTGAAACAGTTACAGTTCCTTTGGGACCCTTGATTACAGAAAGGCAAAAAAAAAATCATATCAGGACTAATGGGAAATTAGAGATAACCCTAGAAAGGGGAATTAAAGCATTGTTGGCCTAGTCATGAATTCAAGAAAAGGAAAACTAAAATCCATATTAGGACTAATAGGCAATTAGAGATAACCCTACTAGAAAGGGGAATTAAAACATTGTTGGCTTAGTCATGGATTAAAGAAAAGGGGAAAAAAAATCCATATTAGGACTAATGAGAAATTTACCTCTGTTTGTTTCATTAGAAATTAGAGGAATAAAAAATATTTTTCAGGATTTCAAAATATTCCACATGTTTGTTTTATAGGAAAATATAAAATTTTAGAAATATATTTTAATGAATTTTAAAAAGCAACTTCCAAAAAAATCTACCAGAAACTATTTTCCAGTAGATTGGATCGTCTAATTCTATAGATTTTTGAAATTTCAATGAGAATTTTAGTTCAAATGAATTTAGAATTTAGAGTGATGATTAGAGATTACGTAGGTATTAAGCTCAAAACTCCAGAAGCTACAAAGATCAAAAAAACATTTCTCGTACAAATTAAAGTGTAAACATATAGATTTGGATTTTTTTTTTTTAAACAGAATTAATCTTAGAAAGCATTGGTGATGACGGATTTGTGAAGACCAAATATATTTTGATATAAGGACAAAATATATTAGGATAGAAGGACAACTAATATATATGGACCAATACAATCATCTACCCAGAGAAAAGGTAGGGAAGTCTGTCTCAAGACAACCTAAACCGTCACGCAGCCGTTCTGTCGAGAGCGTTCCTTGTCAACTTTGACCTGTGGAGAAGACAAAGAGAAGGGACAAGAGGGAAGAGGAACTTGCAATAACTGAAGAAGGTAGTTAGAATGCAATCTCAGAGCAGTAAAACCTCACAATTGAGGACCGTTCTCTTTCTCTTTTAGTGTCTTTTCTCACTGTTGTTTCAGATTTCAGAGTTTTGCTAGCTTTAACTCAGATCGCTGATCCTCTTCAATGGAAGATGGGTTCTGGTATTTGTAGAGAATTTTCCACTCCACGTGGGACAAGTGTCACTCGGCTAAGCATTTAGAGAGGAACCCTCAAGTGCTAAGCAAATCCTGAGTGACACGTGGTCTTGGATAATATCTTGAGGGATGCGTGTATTTCAACACGGCTAAGTTACTTCCAAAGAAAGAGACCAAATCATTTCAAACCTTAAAAAACTGCTCTGCGAAAGGTTGCTTTGGAACTTGAGCAACACGGATCTGATAACGTGTGTCGCTTTCACACAAATCCCAAAGAGCAACATCACAATTCCTGACGCCATCCCAGATAAGACAAAACCCCCTTTAGATAAGTTAGAAATCAGATATTATAAGGCAGTGAGATTTTTACCGCGGCTTTCCATTTTGAGAATCTGTCTCAATCAACCTTTTTAGGGGGCAATTCAATGTATAAGGTACCTTACTGTATTTGTATGTTTCGAAAGAGAACTCCCTTTTGCAGCCATCTTCCTTCCAAGGAAATCAAGAACAACTATATGCTTACAGGGTGATCAATGTATTCCCGAATTACCCATGTAGAGAACTCGAGGTTGAGTGTCTCATCAGGGGATTCGTTTTCATGATCAATCGTCCCTAAAGTTTACAGGATGATCAATGTATTCTCGAATTACCCACATAGAGAACTCGAGGTTGAGTGTCTCATCAGGGAATCCGTTTTCATGATCAATCATCCCTACAAAGAGGAGGTTGTCTTGAAATGCCTTAAGGTTCAAAGCTACAGTAACTAATCCGAGTACCTTATACTTGGATGGAATTAGAAGTAAACATGTGAATTCCTATAAGGCGAAGTGAGAGGACGTTCTCAAAGTCTGTGGGAAACCTATCTTCAGGAAATACGTCTGGAGATGGTGTGCTTTCAACTTCTAAAGCCCTTTCCACCGGGGATTTGCTTTTAGAAGTGAAGGTCCCAAGATGTGACTCAAAATCAATTCATAAGGATGAATAAAAGTGACTTCGAGTCCCAGTTGGCAATTTGGATGCATAAAAGACTGCATTCGAGGGGATAAACCCAAGTCTGTGTCCTTCGAGGAGGACAGAACCCTTAGTCTTTTCAGGATGACAAGCCCTTTAAATGAATTGACCATCTCATGGTGCTTAGCCTGGAATTCGCCTTAGGATGAAGGAAAATTCCTCCTTCAACTTCGCTTTTGTCAGGAAGGAACATACCTCCTTCGAATTCACCCTTTGGAGGTGGTTAGCCTGACTGCCTTCGGAATTGTCCGTCGAAGTTGTCTCTCAGATCCATCCGTCGAGGTTGTCTCTCAGATTTGTTCGTCGAGGTCATCCCTCGGGTTAGTCCGTCGAGGTTGCCCTCAGAAGGAATATACCTGTCTTATGATCCTTCAAGACAAAGTACAAAAGTGGTCCTTCGAAGTCTATGGATGTGATCCAAGAGTGACTCCTGAGTTAGAAGGTACAGTAATGCCCCTCGGGGATCCTTCCTTGAGTAAAAATACCCTTAGAACGTAAAGGTAATAAAATCACTCGAAGTATGCTCCAGAGAACAAATAGATGTGACTTCGAGGATCTATTGAAATCTTTACTAGTTGAGGAGTCTATTAGGGGTAGTATGCCCCTAAATACATCCTTCGAGTAGAATAAGGCCCATCGAGGGAAGAGTATGACTCATTCCCTCGAGTGTCAAGAAGGCAGTGTGTCCTGGGAACATAAGTCCTTAGTCCTTTGAATAATTCAAAAGGGAAGAGAAAACGTGTTTGTTGGGTTTGGGACACTGGCGTTCCCCCACAAGTTGGAATTCAAAAGGTTGCTTATCTAAGAAGTTATTGCCTTTTTAGTGATAAGAACGGTCAGATATCTTTGAGCCGTTTCAAATATCGCCTTTCCACCAAACGGTCTAATCACCATACGCAGCTGCTGACAGCTGGTACGTGAAAGAGACGGCTGTACAACCGTTACAACTTTAATGAATGATTCAGTGCATGCGGCTATACCCAAAACGTGTATATGCGCTTTTAAGAAAGCGTCACATGAAAAGTGGGGTTTAATTAGACCGCCTGATCACTAAGAACCCCCCTGGTCTCAGGTTTCTTATGCTAGAGGAGAAAACATGAGATCGTACTTGAAGTGGCGGGCGTTTAGAAGTTTGTGACTCGAGGGAGTGTTTTAAATGCGCCCATCATGCGCTGTAACTGAAATGATTTCTTCCTTGGGATTACGCAAAACCGTCAAAATGAGGTTTTCCATCTTTTGCATCAAAAAACCGTCATTCTTCTATAAATTGGAAGCTCGTTGAAGAAGGAAGGTTCCTACAATCTGAGTTTTTGAAATTTCCTTGCTTTCTCGCTTTCAGAATCTTCAAGCTTTCGATCTTTCGCTTTCCTACTTCCTTTTCCTTTCCTTCTATCTTTTCTGTGAGAAACGGTCAAGAAGGGTGCTGTGAAGAAAACAGATACCAAAATGGAGATCTCCACCACTCCCTTCTGGAATGTGGTTCGAGATCTACCAGCGCCGGAGGCAGTGCAGAGTGGAGAGCAGCCGCTCTGTCCATTTGAAGAGTCGATTTGGCTCAACACAGGCTTCCCTCACCTGAGCCAAGCACCAGCCGTTAGGGCCGAGAGGGGTGACTATCCCCTATCTGAGATAGGGTTCCGGTCGCACTTCAATTTGCCTCATGGCTGGTCAGAGTGGGTGGCCCACATCATGGAGATCGCGGAGTACCGGAGGCTGTTGGACGCCACGGGAGTGCTGGAGTCTATCCGGTCTTACACCGACGACTATCACAGGGACTACGAGGCCCTGAAGGAGTTCGTGGTCCGGTGGGACCCTGAAGATCACGTGTTCGTGACGGCGTTTGGTGAGATCAGCATCACCTTGGAGGATGTAGTCATGCTACGCTACCTCCCAGTTTTGGGAGAAGAAAATCCAGGGGCCCTCGCTCTGTTTGCAGTAGGGGAGGTGGATTTGGAGCTCCTGAAGGCCTGCTCCAAGAAGACTGCGAAAGACCCAACTGAAAGGGAGGGATTCCAGCCTGGGTACCAAGTACTCCTTTATAGGATGGACCCGGTTCTTCTGGAATGAAGAGGAGAGCCCGAAGGCCAACAACCTCTCCATCAGGCGGCTGTGGAGCGAAGGTTTGGACAGCCCCGTCCATCTCACGGGATTGGTAGCCGGCTATCTCGCTTCGTCTTCGAGGGATACCCGGTGGACAAAGTGCACGAGAGGGTATTCTCTCTGGCCGTGAAGATTGTGAGGGGAGTCCGGGTCCCCTTGGCGTCACTGTTCCTGGGATCGTAGTATGAGCACCTCGACCTACTGTGTGAGGATATGGCCAGAAGTCGAGGGGAGAGGTTAGTGGAGACACTAGTGGATGCCAACTTCCTCCAGCGTTTCCTGTGGGAGCGGTACCCCAAATACGCTCCTCAAGACTTCTCGGGCGTGGAGGGATCATCACTGCCCTGGACGTGGATTCTACTTCAAGGGCCCTGGTCTGGTCCGGATTGCATCCCAAGCGCAACATCCGGCTACACCAAGTAATGGATGTTGAGGCGGAGTTCGAGTACTGACCTTACCGCAACGGAGGGATCAGACTGTTGCAGCCCTTCGGGATTATGGTGGTGGCAGATGCAGAGAGGAGCACTATCGCCTGGCTTCAACTCTCCCCGGAGGAAAGGGCGTTTCTGGTGATCCTCCACCTGGGGTATCTGATCAGCTTGGTCAGAGAATACGGGAGTAGCTTCCCCGTCTACAACCCGCAACGTGTCTTTCGATAGTTCGGGTTCGACCAGATAGCCCCTCCCCGTGATGGCGTGATGTGGAGTTCACAACTGCTTCGTCGGAAGTTGCGGTGTTTGCCAGGGTGAGGTTCCTCCGAGCGAGCGGCTACCTCGGGATTGACAAGGGCTTTAAAGCAGCCCCCATTGCACCTGACAGGCGAGGAAGAGTGACTCCTTGGTGGTTAGACTACTAGCACAAGAGTCTGATCACCTTGGATGACTTCTACAGAGGCGATCCGGTGCCTTCGAAGATCGACCTCGGAGGGCCTAAGGAACAGAGACTGCGGAGGAACGACAAGAACCACTCCTTCCAGACTGGGGATGGCCACCCCATACTCTGCGAGACTCCTGGTCACCTTGTGATTCAGGATGTCTATGAGTGGAGGCAGGAAGGAAGTGCTCCTGCAATCGATGAAGCTCCTGCGGCAGCTTCAGAAAAAGGCTCCCCTCGTTCAGACTGAGGAGGGTTTTGCTGAGGAGGCAGATGAGGAAGATGAGGACCATGTCCCAATTTGGAATCCTCTTCCGAGGAGGGGAACCAGCGCGAGGGTGCCCAGACTCCCCACCTAGGGCACCAGTGGCAACTCTAATTGCCAAAATCACTGTGGAGCGTATACTGCAAGGGATCCAACCAGCAGGGACAATTCTGTTTACTGAGGTTGTGGCTCATGGCCCAGTCCAAGGACAATCTTCTCTGTCCAAGTCACGGGTCAGGGTGAAGACTACTGCCACCCGAACTCTGAAGGTAAGAATTGTTGACTTCTTATTTCAACTTTGCTTTTTATATGCACATCTCTGACTTCTTCTGCCAAACTTTGTAACAGATAGCAACCGGGGGAGCAGAGGAGGGATTAGTGGTCAGCGACTCCTCTACTCCATCTCCTCCAAAAGGAGCTGGAGGTCAGTCTTCAAGGATGCCAGCTAGGATCTCCTCAGAGGGAGCTGCACCCAGGACCGGCAGAGTACCCCCGCCAAGGGTTGCTGGAGGCTCCAGAGTACCTCCCCCGCCCTTCGAGGGCTCTTCTTCTGGCGAGTATCTTTCTTTCCCGTGAATGCTTTGATTGTCAAAGATCTTCCCTAACTGACTTGTGTACTGTTGTTTGCAGCTGTTGCAGAAGGGGGAAGAGTTGGGGGTAGAGTACCTCTTGTAATTCCTCCGGTCTTGCTGCCACAGTGAGATCTTGGTAAGGCCCCCTTGGGGATGGAAAGAGAGAGGAAAATCCCCGGAGTGAGCAGGAGCCCTCCTGCTCCCCTGTCAATGGCTTCTGGCAGTACCACTGCCAGAAGGGAGGATCAAGGCGAAACAGCGGAGCAAGCAGCTCTTGTTGTGAATCCCCTAACTATAGTATACACAGTCTCAGTAAGTAGTCCTTCTTTCTGAAATTTTCCTTCCATTGTCTTTAGTGTAGTACTTGACTAACCCTTGCTGTCTGTAGGATGATGAGGCGACAGTCTCCCTCGTTCCCTCGAATATTAAAGAGGGAGCGGGGAGCAGAGCGAGCCAGCTTCTCCTGTACATACTGAAGCTGAGGATGCTGTTGCTGCTGCTACCGGCGAGGAAGAAGAAGTTTCCTCTAGGAAGTTGTCCGTTCCAGCAGAGACCACAAGTGTACATACAGAAGTGGATCCTCCTACTGAACCTGTTGCTCCTGCGGTTGTACCAGCCCAAGAACCTGTTGCGCCTGCTGCTGATCCGGCGAAGATAATAGCAGAAGATATTTCTGAAGTCGTTCCTCCGAAGGAGCTCAAGGTTGCAGCCAGGCCTTCCCTCCCTACAGTGCCTTCCCAAGCAACTGTAGGGATCTTGGGTACTCAAGCTCTGACTCCAATTGTTGGCTTAAAGCGCAAGAGGGGAAGCTTTGTCATCCCTGCGATTCAGAAGAGGAGGGAGCTGTCCCCTGTTCAGGTGGAGGATCCAGAAGATATTGGATGGATCTGATCAGGGCGACGTATGGGGAGATTGTGCCCGAGACAGCACAGTTAGATCCTAGGTTCAAGCAATTTGGATATAGAAAACTATGCAGGCTTCTAGAGATCATGAGTCAAAGGACCTTGCATAGTATCACTGAAGAGGATCTGGCCATCTGGGGAAGGACAGTGAACAACTTGAAGGATATGAGGTTCGAGCTGGAGTGGTTGATCAATTGGCTGGAACAGCTAAGGGTCAAGGTGCAGAAATACAGCAAGGTCAAAGCACTGGAGGATCTTGCTGCAGCCCAGTTAGAGGAAATGAAGAAGTGCCAAGGCGCCTTCGAGAAGTGTAAGCCTGATCTGAGACAAGTAGAGCAGAATATTGCTGAGCTAGACTCGCTGATGACAAGAGCTGTAGAAGAACGACTGCAAATCCAGCAGTATATCGAAGAAGGAACACGAGTGGTAGTTGAAGAGCAAGCCAAATTTATGGAGGTGCAGGCTGCTCTTATGAGGGCTTCCCTTCCTGTTCTCGGTGCTTCCAGACTTGGACTTCTTGAAGGTGCCTTTGAAGGCGTAACTGAATCCCAATTGACTGGGCTCCTTGACCTTCCTTTCTATCTTGTAATTTTTTGTATTCAAGTATATTCTTTGTAATTGAAAAAGATTCTTTTGTATAGAAACAAAATCTTTATCAATAAAAATATTTTCTTAGCCATTTTCCATTTGCAACTTCTTGAGTTGCATTCTCTTCTAACAGACTAATCTTATAATATCCCGAGGTTTGAGCTAAGATAACCTCAAAAGAACCCTCCCACTTAGGAGGAAATTTGGGCTTTACAGCAGTGCTCCTTGCATACCAAGTTGCTCGTAGGACTAATTCACCAACCTGGAAGCTTCTTGGTTTGACCAACTTGTTGTAGGCTTGAGTAATGATCTGATGGTAGTATAGATTACTTTCCAAAGATTTTTTCCTTTTCTCATCTAAATTGTCCAGCTCTTGAGAACGTAGGAGAGCAAAATCTCTGAAGTCCCAATCCACCCTACTAACATGTAGGATTCTTGCTGAGGCGACCTGCAGCTCTACTGAAAGGAGAGCTTTTGCTCCAAATACTAAAGAGAAAGGATTTGCATTTGTAGCTCTGTGCTTACTCACCCTGTATGCCCACAAGGCTTAAGGTAGAGATTCATTCCATCTTGTGGGTTGGTCATACACCATTTTGCTTAGAATCCTGATAAAGGTTTTGTTGGTGGGTTCAACTTGACCATTCCCTTGAGGGGGTAGTAAGGAGTAGCCTTGTTGTGTAGGATTCGGTAGTGCACAGTCATCTCTCTGACTGACCTGTTGAGGAAGGAAGTTTCATTATCTGCGATGATCCTTTGAGGTGGACCAAAACGAAAGACAATGTTATCCCTAATGAACTGAGCAATAGAAGCTCCATTGGTTCTCCTCAGAGAGACTGCTTTTACCCATTTTGTGAAGTACTTCGTGGCCACCAAGATCCAAGAATGCCCATGCCGACTCCTAGGATTAATAGGTCCAATAAAATCCAAGCCCCTAGTATGAAATGGCCATGGAGAAATGATTGACTGCATTTCCTGAGAAGGCTTACGGGGGATGCCATCTTGAATCTGGCACTTCACGCACTTCTTCACAAAGTCTGTTGCATCCGCTTCCATGGTTGGCCAGTAGTAGCCTATGTCTTGCAGCTGTTTATATAACTTCTTTTTTCCTTGATGTGGTCCGGATGTGTCGCCATGGACCTCTCGAAAGACAATGACAATATCTTGCGTACCCAAGCAACGCAGAGGGGTGTCATTGAAGCTCCTTCGAAACAGTTCTCCTTCCTACATATAGAATCGAGGGATCTTGCGTTTGAGCTGAAGAGCCTCAAACCCGTCTGATGGCAGGATTCCATCTCGAAGGAACTTGATAAATGGTTTCCTCCAATCTGTAAACTCATAGACGGGGAAAGCTTCAGCAACATCAGGTGGCTATTGGCACTTGGTGCAGGAAAGCTGTAGCCTGGCGGCTTCAAACGCCATAGAAGGCTAGTACACTCCTGATCTCTGAAGTCGTGTATAGGGCAATGGAATCTGAAAGCCCACAGGTATCATCATGCATGGCCTGCATCTTTTCCTTGGCTTCCTTGGCTTCCTTCGGTCTAATGCATCTGAAAAGAACTCCATTAACCCCTTTATAATAGAGAACCTTACCTTGTCAGGTAAAGTTCACCAGGATTTTCAAAGGAGTAGTAGGAGTCCGGTGGGGGAGGTTCTCCAGATCGCAGAAAATCTGATACCTCCAGTCTCCTTCTGTAATAGGTTCTTCATCCTCTTGTAGCAGTTGAGTAGAAGGATTAGTCCTTCTGATGACCTCCAAGGTGGTTGTGTCAAATTCGAACTGGAGTCTGTTTCCCAAGTTGGCCAAAGCATCAGCATGCTTGTTCTTGCTTCTCATTGTGTGAGTCAAGGAATAGTTTGAGAACCTTCGGAGGAACGCCTTTATGGCTGTCCTGTAAGGAACTAGGCCAGGTTCCTTGACCATAATTTCTTCATTGACTTGGGAGATAATCAAGGAAGAGTCTCCTGAGATCTGGATGCTCTGAACATTCAGCTGACGTGCGAGCGAGAGGCCGATCAGCAATGCTTCATATTCCGCTCTGTTATTTGTGCAAGGGAAGTCTAGCTTGAAAGTGAAGGAGAACTATTCTCCGTTGGGGGCAAGTAGCTCAATCCCTGCTCCACCACCCTGGGAGTTAGATGATCCGTCGAACTTCATCTGTCATTCCTCTTCAGAAACCACAGATACCTCATTCATGACTTCACCATCTTCTTCGCGAGTAGACAGAGCAGCCAATAGATCAGCAACGACCTGTCCTTTGATGGCTCTTGGTGTCTCGCATAAAATCTCGAATTGGGATATCTGGAGTAGTCATTTGATGTATCTTTCATAAAGAATTGGCTGAGAGAGGAGATACTTAACAGGGTCGCTCCTGGTCACCAGGTGAATAGTATGTGAATGTAAGTAGTGTTTCAGCTTGTTCACCATGTGTACTAGGGCAAGACAAGACTTTTCTATCCTGTAGTATCTGACCTCAGCCCCTGCAGAAGTCTGCTGATGTAATAGACAGGCCTCTCGAAACCTTGCTCGTCCTCCTGAGTAAGCAGACCTCCTATAGCTCGCTCAGTGAAGGCGATGTACAATCGGAGAGGCTTCCCTCGAATTGGAGCCATCATGGTGTGAAGATGGGTGAGCACTCGTTTGACGGCCTCGAATCTTGTTGTTGTTCTTCCTTCCAGTCAAAAGGAGCATTCTTCTTTAGGAGTGGCATGAGGGGAACCAAATGGGCAGAAAGTCCGGGTATGAACCTCCGGATGTAGGACACTCGTCCAACGAAGGATTTTAGTTCCTTCTGGATTTTGGGAGGAGTCAAGTCAATGATAGCTTTAGCCTTTGTGGGGTCCAAGTCTATCCCATGCCTATGGACTATAAACCAAGGAACTTCCCAGAGGAAACCCCGAAAGCACACTTCGCGGGATTCATATTGAGTTTATACATCCGCCATCTCTGAAACACTCTCTCCAAAATGGCAAGATGATCTTCCTTCTTGGCTAACTTGATAACCAGATCGTCTACATAGTCTTCAACTTTCCCATGCATCATGTCATGGAATATAGCAGTCGTGACCCTTTGGTAAGTTGCACCAACATTTTTAAGACCAAAAGGCATGACTGTATAGTAGAAATTTCCCAATAGAGTCATGAAAGCAGTTTTTTCAGCGTCCCTTGAGTCCATAAGGATTTGGTTATACCCCGAAAACCCATCCATGAAGGAAAACAGCTCGTTCCCTGCTGCGGCATCAATCAGTATATCCATCTTAGGCAAAGGGAAATCGTCATTTGGACAGGCTTTATTGAGATCTCTGAAGTCTACACAACATCTAATCTGCCCATTTTTCTTCCTTACATGGACTATATTGGACAACCAAGAAGGATGTTAGATAGGTTTGATGAAGCCCGCTTACAAAAGCTTCTAGACTTCAGCCTTGATCTGCAGCTCAATGTCTGCCTGAAAGTCCTTGATGCTTGCTTGATAGGACGCATTTCAGGAGAGAGGTGAAGCCTGTGAATCACCAACTCAGGATCAAGACCTGGCATATCTTCATAGCTCCATGCAAAGACATCTTTGTACTGGGAGAGCAGTGCTATAAAGGCCTTCTTGTGATCCGGTTTAAGGGAGGAAGAAATCTGCACTGGTTTGTTGATGGTTGGATCCGTGGTCAAATCTTCCTGAATAGCCTGAATATCATCCTGGAATTTCTTCATCAATGGCGCACTGCAGGACGTCAGCGGATGGAGCCCCCTGTGATTGCTATAGGCGGTAAACGTGTCTCCCATCTAGGAGGTCTACCCTTATGCAACAAGCCTTCGAAGGTTGAGAGCCTTCCGAAGGAGATGGTGCTGAAGATGATGTTGATGAGGGTGGAACTGAAGAAGACGGCGTTGAGCGAGCAGTTGGCTCCAAGGTAGTCCACAGGGGTAGAAGAGTTCCTTAAGGCTTGGCAACGCGGCATTCCCCCTCCGAAGCAAATCCATCGTAGTGGTTTGCCTCAGCGTAATGGGTCTCAGATTCGTCAAAGGGGAAGGGTTTTGCTACCCTGGTAAGCTCCCCGTTCCAGATCCCCTTCAAACACTGATGGTAGGTGGAAGGTACCACCTTCGCCCTGTGTATCCAAGGTTTGCCCAATAGCACATGAAACGTCGCTCTGTCATCAATGACATGAAAAGTGGTAGGGAATCTGAAGGAACCTACGCGGAGGTTGAGAGAGATATAACCCATTGTATGCTGCCACTGGGTATCAAAACCCAGAATCCGGATTTGGCTAGGGATGATGCACTTGTTGGAAACACCAATCGCCTCTAGGATCTTTAACAGAATGAGGTTGACTGTAGAGCCGCCATCTACTAGGGCCCTTCGAACCTCCACACCCTGTAAGGTGGCATTCACATACAGGGGTTTGTTGTGGTCCTCTGAAGACGCCATCATGTCTTCCTCTGAGAAAATTATGGCATGCTTGCCAAGTCGCGGAGAGTGGTGTGTGGAAGCTTCCTGGCAGTTGAAGCACTAGAAATGGTACTTCTTCATAATTCCCAGCAATGCCTAATTAGCCTCCACCTGCATCTTTGAGGTGAACTGCATATCCTTAAAGAACATCTGGAATTTGGTGGTACCGTAAGTAGCCTCGCTGGACTAGACTAGGGGTCTGACCTTTGCCAGTTGGTAAAGATAGACATCATACGCGTGACCTCTCTTCCCTTTCCTCTGTGCTGGGGGAGAGGATCAGTATGAACCTTGGCATCCGGCAGTTCAATATCTCCGGCGGCTAACCTAGCATGGAAGAGCTTCCTCAAAGCCCAGTAGTCAAAGGTGAAATGACGAGTATGGCGGTGGAACTTGCAATACCGCGGGGACCGCCTGTCAGCCTCTGAGGGTTCTTTCTCAATAGGCGGCAGTAAGACACGGTCATCCTTGATCCACTCCTGCAACAGGGCATCCAACTGGGCAGGAGAACAAGTTGCTTCCGGAGGTGGTGCGCGTCTCTCCAGGTTGTTGTTGTTGGTGCTGCTACTACTGCTAGACCTACCCTTCCTCCTAGGAACAGGCTCTTCCTCTTTGTCAGTAGTGACAGCCAGAGCGCGCTTCCTCTTTATCATCTTCTTAGGAGCAGGGACAGAGACATTCGTCCATTTGGCATACTCGTATAGTTTGGTGAAGTTCTTGATCTTGTGGTTCTCTATATGGATGTGGTATGGTAGGAGCATACCGTTGATGCAAATTCTAACAAAATTCTCTTTAGAAACTGCCTCTGTACATGTGATTACCAGGTCCCTGAAACGTTTGACGTACTGGACCAGGTCTTCATCTTTCTTTTGCTTCTCTCGGCTGAGATCAGTAATGGTGAGCTTCTCATCAGTGACGAAGAATTTGTGGTATGTTCTGAGACGTCTTCCGTAGAAGGTGTAGTGTTGGAAATGGATGGATCCATAAAATGAGGATAGAATGAAAATAGCAAACAGGTAGAAGATGAAAGAAAACGACTACAGACTCCCCAGTGAAGTCTCCAAAAATGGTGATGACGGATTTGTGAGAGACCAAATATATTAGGATAGAAGGACAACTAATACATATGGACCAATACAATCATCTACCCAGAGAAAATGTTGGGAAGTCTGTCTCAAGACAGCCTAAACCGTCGCGCAGCCGTTCTGTCGAAAGCGTTCCTTGTCAACTTTGACCTGTGGAGAAGAAAATGAGAAGGGACAAGAGGGAAGAGGAACTTGCAATAACTGAAGAAGGTAGTTAGAATGCAATCTCAGAGCAGTAAAACCTCACAATTGAAGACCAATCTCTTTCTCTTTTAGTGTCTTTTCTCACTGTTGTTTCAGATTTTAGAGTTTTGCTATCTTTAACTCAGACCTCCGATCCTCTTCAATGGAGGATGGGTTCTGGTATTTGTAGAGAATTTCTCACTCCACGTGAGACAAGTGTCACTCGGCTAAGCATTTAGAGGGGGGACCCTCAGGTGCTAAGCAAATCCTGAGTGACACGTGGTCTTGGATAATATCTTGAGGGATGCGTGTATTTCAACACGGCTAAGTTACTTCCAAAGAAAGAGACCAAATCATTTCAAACCTTGAAAAACTGCTCTGCAAAAGGTTTCTTTGGAAGGTGAGCAACACGGATCTGATAACGTGTGTCACTTTCACACAAATCCCAAAGAGCAACGTCACCATTCTTGCCGCCATTCCATATAAGACAAAATCCCGTTTAAATAAGTTAGAAACCAGATATTATAAGGCGGTAAGATTTTTACCGCGCGCTTTCCATTCTGAGAATCCGTCTCAATCAACCTTTTTAGGGGACAATTCAATGTATAAGATACTTTACTGAATTCGTATGTTTCAAAGGAGAACTCCCTTTGGCGGCTATCTTCTTTCCAAGGAAATCAAGAACAACTATATGCTTACAGGGTGATCAATGTATTCTCAAATTACCCATGTAGAGAACTCGAGGTTGAGTGTCTCATCAGGGAATTGGTTTTCATGATCAATCGTCCCTAAAGTTTACAGGGTGATTAATATATTCTCGAATTACCCACATAGAGAACTCGAGATTGAGTGTCTCATCAGGGAATCCGTTTTCATGATCAATCATCCCTACAAAGAGGAGGTTGTCTTGAAATCCCTTAAGGTTCAAAGCTACAGTAACTAATCCGAGTGCCTTCTACTTGGATGGAATTAGAAGTAAACATGTGAATTCCTATAAGGCGAAGTGAGAGGACGTTCTCAAAGTCTGTGGGAAACTTATCTTCAAGAAATACGCCTGAAGATGGCGTACATTCAACTTCTAAAGCCCTTTCCATTTGGGATTTGCTTTTAGAAGTGAGTCCCAAGATGTGACTCGAAATCAATTCATAAGGATGAATAAAAATGACTTCGAGTCCCAGTTGGCAATTTGGATGCATAAAAGACTGCATTCGAGGGGATAAACCCAAGTCTATGTCCTTCGAGGAGGATAGAACCCTTAGTCTTTTGAGGATGACAAGCCTTTTAAATGAATTGACCATCTCAAGGTGGTTAGCCTGGAATTCGCGTTAGGAGAAAGGAAAATTCCTCCTTCAAATTCGCTTTTTTCAAGAGGGAACATACCTCCTTCGAATTCACCATATGGAGGTGATTAGCCTGACTTCCTTCGGAATTGTCCGTCGAAGTTGTCTCTCAGATCCGTCCGCCGAGGTTGTCTCTCGGATTTGTCCGTCGAGGTCGTCCCTCGGGTTCGTCGGTCGAGGTTGCCCTTAGAAGGAATATATCTGCCTTGTGATCCTTCAAGACAAAGTATAAAAGTGGTCCTTCGAAGTCTATGGATGTGATCCAAGAGTAACTCTTGAGTTAGAAGGTACAGAAAGGCCCCTCGGGGATCCTTCCTTGAGTAAAAATACCCTTCGAACGTAAATGTATGTAATAAAATCACTCAAAGTCTGTTCTGGATAACAAATAGACGCGACTTCGAGGATCTATTGAGATCTTAACTAGTTGAGAAGTATATTAGGGGTAGTATGCCCCTAAATACGTCATTCGAGTATAATAAGGCCAATCGAGGGAAGAGTAAGACTCTCATTCCCTCGAGTGTCAAGAAAGTAGTGTGTCGTGGGAACATAAGTCATTAGTCCTTTGAATAATTCAAAAGGGAAGAGAAAACGTGTTTGTTGAGTTTGGGACACGTGGCGTTCCCCCACAAGTTGGAATTCAAAAAGGTTGTTTCTCTAAGAAGTTATTGCCTTTTTGGTGATAAGAACGGTCAAATCTCTATAAGCCGTTTCAAATATCGTCTTTCCACCAAACAGTCTAACCACCGTTTGTAGCTACTGACAGCCGGCACGTGAAAGAGGCGGTTGTACGGCCGTTACAGCTTCAATGAATGATTTAGTGCATGCGGCTATACCCAAAACGTGTATACACACATTTAAGAAAGCTCCACGTGAAAAGTGGGGTTTAATTAGACCGCCTAATCACCAGCATATACTTAAAAGATAGGTAATCCATCTAGGTTTCCTTCTTTTGCAGTTTCAACTTTGCTTTTGTATCCTTCTATCTACCTAATTAAAATGCTCCCACGCTACTCATCTCCACATATATAACTTGGTATCCCTCCTTGTTGAAATCAAACACTTGAATTCAAAACCATCTCTCTGTTCCATCATGTGGTGACCTATGTGGGCGGGTGTGAGTGGGCGGGTACGCGATGCACTGGGCGAGCTACCGGTTGCACAATCCCACATCGCCTGGGCAGGTGAAGGTGATGTACTTATATGTATCTTCACACCCTACTATGACACAACGCGTTCGGGTGCCTCAGTGGTAGGTAGCCCGGAACAAAGCCTTGACGCGGAGCGCCAAGGAGATCGCGTGTTCGACTCCTGGTATGCACCAAAAAGGACAATATTGTTGTGGGAGGGGCTCTACTACGCTACGTTGTGCATCTCTGATCTCAAACAACGCGTTCGGGTGCCTCAGTGGTAGGTAGCCAGGAACAAAGCCTTGACGGGGAGCGCCAAGGAGGTCGCATGTTCGACTCCTGGTATGCACCAAAGAGGACAATATTGTTGTGGGAGGGGCTCTGCTACGCTGCGCT
>JAUPMG010288203.1:0-17761 GCA_031762675.1 Pachysandra terminalis | reverse complement strand
GACCTTTAATTAACAGGTATTAATTAATATGAAAATTAGTTATTTAATTAGGTTAATTGGGCTTAAGTTTAGGTGGGTTTTATCTTATTGGGATTTACTTAAGCCCAACTAATAAATCATTAGAGCTAGGTCGTGTTTAGTTAGTTTTAGTTTAATTTACTAAACCAGTTTTCTATTTAAGCTGAAATGTCCTTTGTTTATAACCTATAGTTTCAATTTATTAATTACTTTAGGTTATACTATTTATTAGCCTTTTAGATTATGATTTAAATGTCCCTAAAATATATTAGTCACACCATATAACTTAAAGAGTTATGATTGTGTGTGAAGCACTTTAGTTTCCTATAGCTCATACCACCAATCACAAATAGTCAAAGTCAAACATGTAAACTAACTTCTAAAATTTTGAATTATCCCTATATTTTAATTAATTACAAATAAATCCCTATAAAATTTCAGGTTATTACAGTGGGCTTTAACTCTCCTAAGCCATGTTGCAAGTACACCGAGTGAGGAACCAAGTTCACCCTTGCTTCTAAGTCAAGGAGAGCTCTCTCAATTTCGTGGTCTCCTATGAGACAAAAGATGGTACGAGCTCCAGGATCCTTAAAATTGGGTGCAATGTGGTGCTAAATGAGGGAGCTAGTTTGCTTGGTGAGACGGACCTTTTGTGGAGTGTGACTTCTAGTTTTGCGCTTTTGAGTGCAAAGGTCCTTCAAGAACTTGGCATATGAGGGAATCTGTTCTATACCATCAAGGAGAGGAAGATTTATCTTAACTTGTTTAAAGACCTCAATCATGTCTTTAATCTTCTCTCCTTGGTTTCCAAAGTAAGAGGGCTCTTTGAGTCTTTGAGGAAAGGGAGCACGACGCTCATATGGTATCTCAGGAGCTGGAGTGATAGGAGAAGGGTCTTCATCACTCCCTCTTTGGTTAGTTAAACCCTTAAGATTTTCAATTGGGATTGGGTCAACTATTTCAATATTTTTCTCATCTACCCTATTTCCAATCACTCTCCCACTTCTCAAAGTGGTAATGGCATGGAGCTGCTCATGGCTAGAGCTGCTAGAAGTGGTCCCCTCAACTAAGAATTGCCCTTTAGGATTGGCCATTGGCTAACTAGGAAACTTCCCATCCTCTCTTCTATTGAGTGCATTAGCTATTTGCCCAACTTGGGTTTCTAGCTTTGCTATGGATTAAGAATGGGAGTTCAGCAACTGAGTATTTGCCTCAAGGTTGCTAAGTGCAGCCAATACCTTTTCCTCAAAGGAGGAATTCTTAGGAGGAGGTGAAGCTAATTGGTAGTGCTGCTAGGCAGGCCTATAGTTTGTAGATGGTTGGAAAGATTGATTATGATATGGCTGCACACGGGGTTGCATAACATATGATGGAGCCAAATTTGCAGGCGCTTGAGCCCGCCATGAAAAGTTTGGATGGTTCCTCCATCCCGGGTTATAAGTATTGGAGTATGGATCACTACCCAGTCTGGAGAAGATAGCATTGACATTTTAATGAGATATGTCAGAAAATTGTCCCGAGGAAGGCCAATCTCTAATATGGTGTGAGGGACTATAGCATAGTGCACATGGTTCATTCGGGATGGACATGTGAGGTGAAGTAATAGGAGCAAAGCCAGCTGCCATAATCTGGTCTACCTTTCGTGATAATGCATCCACCTTACTAGTCACATCCGATGAATTAGTCTCCTCAAAAAGACTTTTAGCCTTAGGGGCCTTAAGTCCCGGTGCCCTCCTACTAGCTAAAGCATGCTGTACAAAATTTACACAGATTCTCGAAGAAAGTCCATGCTTCATTCTCACTTTTAAGCATAAAAGTGCCACCACATGAGGCATCCACCATCTGCCTATGTGGTTCACTTAAACTGTCATAAAAGCATTGTACGCTTGCCACTTAGGAGTTTGATGGTGTGGGCACTTTCTAAGTACGTCTTTGAGTCTTTCTCAACTCTCATGAAATGTCTCCCCTTCCACTTGGGAGAAGCTAGTGATAGCTCTCCGAATCTGATTGGTCTTTCCTGTGGGGAAATACTTTTTAAGAAATTCATGTTGCATTTGAGCCCATGTAGTGATAGTATTTTCCCCCAAGGAATTCAACCAATGCTTGGCTTTGTCCTTTAGTGCAAAGGGGAATAGCCGCATCCTTAAAACATCATCGGAAAAATTCTGCAATTTAATGGTAGAGCAGATTTCGAAGAATTCATCGAGCTGCTCTTAAGGATCCTCATTATTATGTCCAAAATAGAATGTGAGCATGAGTATGATATTGGACTTAATCTCATAGTGAGTTGCCGTAACTTGCGGCAACTGAATGCAAGAAGGAGAGGTGTATGTGGAAGGGATATAGTGATCCCTAGGCAACACAGGCCTCTCTTCCCTTACTGGTTCCATTGGTTCAAGTGTATGTCTTCCTACCAAGCTAGAGTCTTTTTGGTCCTTACTTAGAGTTCGCTCTAATTCTTGGTTGCAAAATAAAAGAGATAGGTCCAAGGAACTCCTACCTTTCATACACCAGTAATAAAAATAATCTAAAAAAAATTAAAAGAAAATAGCTACCTGGCTATGGTGGCTGCTGGAAATGTTTTTAGCAATTCTGGGCAGACATGTGAATTTGAGCTCGATCGCAAGCCGATCGATCACAATCATGCGCTAGATCCAAAGACGCTCGTTCGCAATTCTGCAGAAATTCCTGAAACAGACAACATGCAGCCGTAAAATAGAATAAAAAAAACTAAAACAAATCTAAGAAAATTTAAATAAACCTAATCTATCAAAAATTAGCAATCTAAACCGAAAACCAGTCCACGGCAACGGTGCCAAAAATTGGTGTGTGCAATAGTATACCACTCACAATAGGACGAATCCTTGTAGGATGGGGCTATTTTGAGGGTGTCGAACCTCAAGGACTGATGGGTTTTGATTGTTAATTTACCAGATTAATTCTAAATAAATTTAATTAGAAAAAGAAAATGAATTTTGCGATCTATCCTAAAAACTCAATTAAACTAAAGTGGATTAAATCAATAAGAAAAACAGTAGAGTATTGATGATCCCTCTAACCCCTTGATTATGGTAATCTCATGAATTCTAAGCATTAATTCATTGTCTGAAAATAGACTTGTGTGGCTACAAGCACACACAACATCCCAAAAGATATCATGCTAAGAATAAGCATAGCCTATCTTCGATTTCTCTAAGCATAAGCTATCAAATTCTAAGGCATGAATTACACTATCATATGGGATAAGTATAACCCATCTTCGGTTGGCACTGACTGTCTACCTACACTAACTAACCTACTTTGTAGTACAAGCCGTCTTCCCTAGGCATGACCTATCAAATCCTATCTTACTCATCATGTCATTAGGCACTATTGCATAATTAGTATTCTTGTAATCACAGAAAACAAGAACACTTTGGGTTCAATCTTAACAAATCTATGTCCAGTAGGTTCTGTTAGTCTTGAGTATTAAACATTAAGATCTGATTCAGTGAATCCTCTTAATTATGCAATTATCAACAGTGAATTAAAAAGCCTAAAAACCATAAGATTAAACTATAACAAAGAGGTTAGAGTTTACATCAACACTCCACAAGGGAATTTAGCTACTCATGGAAGGGTTGATCTTCATCACGAATGTGTAGAAGGTCATCTCCACGATCAGCATACGCCCTAGACACGAACACGGCAAGAACACGAAGAACACGAATTCTAATCCGATTCAAACTCTAAATTGATTCATTATAATCTCTACAACCTCCTAGTAGTCTTATAATACATGTTTTCCTATCTAATAATTATCCAAAAGAAATCGGACATTAATCACAAACAGACCTAACCACTAAACTAACACTGAACTGCTGCTGTAATTCCGCATGCGCTCGATCGCACAGACCCTACGATCGATCGTACTGCGATCGATCACACAGCACAATATGGGCTTTCTTCTGGGCTGAACTTGGACTTGATGTTATGGGCTTCACTTGGGCTTCCTCCGTGGGTTTCCTCTATGGGCTTCAATGTGTAATTGGGCTTGGATTTAGGCTTTGATGACCTCCTCTTATGCGCCTTGAAGCTTGATCCAATTGAAGCTTTAGTGGCTTGGTTTATGCCCACTTTCTCCTCATCCTTGTCAAACCTGCAAAACAATAAAATTGCATTAATTCATTCACATTAACATACCTCTAAAACTAACAAATAGGAGTAGTAAACCCAAGAGTGTAAGTGTTACACACTTATCAGCACCATCAGCAAAATATCGGAGCAATCCAAAATTTTGTAAGTTCCATCAGACTATAGGCCATAGCACCTATGATTGCTATTCTATGAGAAGGCTTTACAATCTTCAAATAAAGCTTGGTGAGATCGAGTTGCAATTCGAGAAGGTGCACACTGATCCTTTGCCTAACCATAAAGGCATGGGGCTGCTGTCAATGTTATTGTCTCTAAAGTAACTCAAGACATTGTCTATCCTCCAAGGGTAGATTTGTTGAAATATCAGAGACTCAAGGAGAGTGTGAAGGAGATAGGATTTTCGAAGCCTGAACAAATAGCAATTCGAGCATATGCTTAGAGGCTTTCAGTGCAAGAAGCAGAAGAAGAATGCGCAACTATTATCTCAGAAGAAGGTTTGATTACTTTTGGACGAGAAGATATGATGGTTTCCTGTGAAAACCATAAGAGAGCCCTGTACTTGAATTTTGTATTGCAATGTGTTGAAATTCGAAGATCCTTAGTAGATGCGGGATCTTCCTTGAATATTATCCCAATTGGTATACTGAAGGCCATTGGAGTTTCATCCGAGAGGGCGATTCCACAAGCAATGAAGATTTACGGCTTTGACGCTCGAAGTCAATACGCTTTGGGTCATGTAACCCTCGAACTACAAGTCAGACCGTATAAGTATCCAACTTTATTTCATGTGTTGGATAGCGAACCAACTTATCATATTTTGCAGGGAAGACCTTGGATCCACAGATGTAAGTTTGTTCCCTTGACTTACCGTTAGTGCTGCAAGGGGATTCGAAACGGCAAGATGGTTCAACTTGTTGTTGATCCTTGTCCATTCAACCAGCCCGAAGTTCATTTATCAGATGCGGCCGAGTATGATGAACTTGCACCAGCTGGCGAGTGTCAAGTTTCTCTCCCTCGAGGGATATATCTTCCTGCATGGCCATCACTACAGGCTAATCCTGATATGCTTATTTCTGAATTAAGACCTTCGAAGAGAAAGGTCAAAGAAGAAAAGAAGAAAGAACAAGAAAAAGAGAAGAAAGAGCTGAAAAAGAGGCAAGCTGTATCTAAAATAACTGTCGAACAGCCAGCTCCCAAAGCTCGTTGTACTCGAATTTTCACACCTGAAGGGCGGATTATATATCGTCTGTGGTCTGAATCAGATTAGCAGGAAAAAAAAAAGATCCCCTTTCGAAAGCTGTCTCAAAAGGAATAACAATCAAAGAGCCAGAAGCGGATCATGTCGAAATTACAAGCGATGAGGATAGTGATGACATCCCATCTATTGCTGAGATTTTCGAAGCACAACACGAGATACAAGCAGCACCAGAGCAGATAGAAGACAATGTAAAGAAGTCTGTTCTCGAAACCCTGGAAGAAGATAATCTCTCAGAACCAGGGGAAGAGAAGAAGACCACTTTCATTAACGCTAACCTATCTCTTGAGGAGAAGGAAAAACTTGTAACTCTGTTGAAAGCTAATAAAGATGTGTTTGCTTGGTGCTACGATGATATGTGTGGACTGGATCCCCAATTAGTCACGCATAGATTGCATTTATCTTCAGATATTAAACCTGTCAACCAATCATCTCGAACTTTCAAGCCCGAGATTGAACTACAAATCAAAGCCGAAATCGAGACACTCCTGAAGGCTAGTTTTATCAAACCAATACAAAATCCAACTTAGCTTGCGAATGTTGTACCTATGAAGAAGAAGAATGGACAGATTAGATGTTGTGTTGATTTTCGAGATCTCAACAAAGCATGTCCAAATGATGAATTTCCATTGCCAAATATGGATCTTCTTATTGATGCTACAGCATGACATGAAATGTTTTCTTTTATAGATGGTTAAAGTGGTTATAACCACATAAAGATGCATCATGTGGACGCTCAGCACACAGCCTTTCGAACTCCCTTGGGTAACTTTCATTGTACAATTATGCCATTCGGGTTGAAGAATGCTGGAGCAACTTACCAGCGAGCAATGACTACTATCTTTCATGAAATGATGCATAAAGAAGTAGAGGACTATGTGGATGATATTGTGATCAAATCCAAGGAACGTTCTCAGCATCTCGAAGTTTTACAATTGCGAACGTTGCAGAAGCTATAAGTATCGAATGAATCCTGCTAAATGTGTTTTTGGGGTGACTGCTGGCAAGTTCCTTGGTTTTGTCGTTCATAGACAACAAACTGATTTGGATCCCACTAAGTCAAAGGCAATCATCAAAATGACTCCTCCCACAAATCAGAAGCAACTGAAGTCTTTTTTGGGAAGAGTCTCTTACATTCGAAGATTTTTCCCACGACTCTCAGCATATATATCTCCTTTCTTGGTGTTACTTCGACAAGGAGAGGAATTTATATGAACATCAGAATGTCAACAATCTTTTGAGAATATCAAGAATCTTTTGAAGCATCATCTTACCATGGTTACACCAATCCCAGGGAGGCCACTTCAAATGTATTTGGCCACTTTGGATGATGCTATTGGAGGGTTACTAGCTCAAGAAAATGATAAAGGAATTGAAAAGCCTGTTTATTACATCAATAAACTTTTGCGTGGAGCAGAAGTAAAGTACTCTCAAGTTGAGAAGTTCTGCTTGGCGCTCTATCATGTGACTCGAAAGTTGAGACACTACCTCCTAGCGTGTCCAACTGTTTTGATCACTCGTTCGAATCCTATCAAGTATTTACTGTCACAGCCTATATTACTTGGGAGATATACCAAATGGTTACTTCAGTTATCAGAATTTGATATCAGTTGCAAAAATCCTAAGGGTATTAAAGGACAAGCAGTAGCTGATCTGCTTGCTGCCTTTTCGAAAGTTCAAGAGGATGAAGAATTTTCTAAATTCAAAATTAATTCTGTAGAAGATCAGGAATGGCAAATGAAATTTGATGGATCATCAAATTCGAACGAATGAGGAACTAGAATAGAGTTCGCTTCGAGTGATGGGCAACATTTGTATTACTCCTTCAGATTAGATTTTGTCTGTTCCAATAATAGAGCAGAATATGAAGCTCTACTCATTGGGTTGATCATGGCAAAGCAGATGGGAATACAAAGATTGCGAGTCTTCGGTGATTCGAAAGTCATCATTTCTCAAATAAATGAGGATTTTGTTGTTAAGGAACAGGAACTGGTGCTTTATAGAACAACAATTCGAGCATTAATGAGAAAGTTTATTGAATGCATTTTGACTCACATCCCGAGAGCTGAGAACCATGAAGCAGATATCCTAGCTGATCTTGGAAGCAGATTAAGTATGAATGAGGATTCTCAACAAATCGAAGTCATTTGAAAGGCATTACCAGCAACTTTGGATCGTGAAATCGATAAAGAGAATATTCCTTCAACTGACTGGAGGCATGCCATACTACATCAGCTTCGACATTCAACTTCCATTTTCGAAATTCCAATTCGAAAGTTGGCAAACTTTGCTGAAGTTGGCCACATCTTGTATTTCAAGGCCCCGAATGGAGTATTACTTCGGTGTGTTGGGAATGAAGAAGCACAACAAATTCTTATGGAAATACATGAGAAGATTTGTGACTATCCGGATTCCATCCCTTTATACAGAAGGTTGCAAAGATTTGGAGCATATTGGCCAACCATGTCTTTAGATTCTTCGAAACTTCAGAAAAGCTGCATTGAATGTCAAAGCATTCCTGATATCATGGAGGTATGCCCTATTTTTACAGAAGAGAAGATTGGAGAAGAACTTTTATACAATTCTTGAGAGATGGTTTTCTACCTAATAATGCACATGAGGGTCATAGAATTCGAAGAAGAGCGGTGCGTTTTCGTTTTCAAGAAGGCCATCTATTTCGAGTAAGCGCAAATGATAATTTACTCAGATGCCTTGATCCTCAAGAAGCAACTGTTGTACTTCGAGAATTACATTCAGGAGAATGTGGGGCTCATCAAGGGAAAAGTAAACTGTATGAACAACTTCGTGATATAGGATATTATTGGCCTACCATGAAGGAAGATGCGTTCGAGTATGGTAAGAAGTGCTCGAGATATCAACTACAAGAAAATATCCTAAGGCAACATCCTCGAAGCATGCAATCTATAATCACTCCATATCATTTCCATACTTGGGGGGCTAGATCTGATTGGCCCAATCAATCCACATAGGAGAAGGGGACATACTTGGATTTTGGTGGCTACCGAATATTTCACCAAATGGGTAGAAGCTATTGCTTTGAAAAGAACAATAGGAGCGGCTGTAGCCCATTTTATCAAGGAGAATGTTATTGCTTGAGGAGGAGTGCCTCGAAGAATCATCACTGATAATGGGTCTTCATTCTTAAATCGTCCAGTTTGAGAGAAACTTGCAAGGTACAACATCATACACAGCAAGTCCACTCGGTATTATCCACAAGGCAACGCTCAAGTAGAAGCTATAAACAAGACGTTGATCAGACTGTTAAGTAAACTAACATATGATCACCCAAATCAGTGGCATGAGCACTTGTTTGATGTACTATGGGCTTATAAGGTATCTAAGCACCGAGCTGCAAAAGCAACTCCATTTTCATTAGTATATGGAATGGAAGCAGTTCTACCTGATGAAATCCAAATATCAACAGCTCGAATTTTTCAAGCTGCTGAAATGGATTAGGACACTCATGATCTGATTGTAATTCGAATGCAACAGATAAATGATTTGAATAAAAGAAGACAACAAGCCTTAGCAAATAACCTACAATATCCTCAAGTGATCTCTAGACCCTATCAGAAGAAAGTATCTCCCAGAGATTTTGAAGTTGGTGAGCTAGTGTTTCGAGCTTCATTCTATGAAAGAAGCAACACTGTTAAACCAAAATTTGCGCAAAGGTGGGATGGATCCTTTGAAATTATTGAGGCATATCCTTCAGGTTATTACAAAATTATTTTACTTGAAGAAAATGCACAAGAAGGGTTAGTCAATGGAAAGTGGCTAAAGCATTATTATTTTTAAGAAGAAAAATGTAATGTAAAAGAAATTTTATTTCAATCTCGAGAATACATTTCCTTTGATAGAACATGAAATGAGACAATTACAAATGAAACTTATAGTATTCTTTTTATCTCATTTCCGCTTCGGACTTCAATAATTGAATGTATTGTTCGAGTTTTTCAGTTTCTGCCTCTTTCTCTTCAAGAGATTTTCTGAGCAATATGGCTTCTTCTTTCTTCTTCCCTAGCTATTGAGAACTGTTGGCGATTTGATCAAAAGTCTGATTTTTCTGGATCTTGAGACCTGCCATTTCCTGAAAACAAGCAAGAGACTTTTCTAGAATGGAGAAATGATCTTTCAACCATTCAATGTTCAGACTAAGATTCTCAATATTCGAGAATGTAGGCTTCCAATTCTTAAGATCTTCCACAGATAAAGAGGAAAACTTCTTCTCAGACATTTTGGCAAGAATGGAACATAGTTCTTGATATCCTGCACTCCTCATGAAGGAAGAAGGAACTCAAATTTTTTCAGATATATCGCCATATGTTTTGAAAATAGCATCCATTCATTTTGACATATGCTCGAATATCATGTATGTCCCTTCATACAAAACAAGCTGAGTAGAAGAAAATTCCGATCTCTCTCTTTCAAAGATTTAGACATTTGGAAGTACAAGAAGAAGAAGCACCAACACTGGGCATTAATTCGGCAGTAATAGTGGTTGAAACAGTAGATATGTCCTTTCGAACAAAACCAGTTGATATTCCCGAACAGGTAATCACTGGTAAATCTGCTGGAATCAATTCAACAGCTAAAAATGAGAAGTCAAAAGAGTCAGGAATCTTTCATAATAAGGAATTAGTATATTACAGAAGATATATACTTACCAGTTGAAGAAATCATTTCTGTAGATGAAGAGAAGGGAATTTCTGAAGAAGTCTTAGCATTTGTAAGATCAATCTCTGGTTCTACAACATACGAAGTAATAGTAATTGCTTCCACATTTGGAACTTCTAAAGAAATGACTTTCGAAATATCAACACTTGAAACAGCAATGTTCGAATGATTATTATTTGGAATATCAGCATTCAAAACATCCATTGTTTCAGCTTCGACCATTAAACTTTCAACCTATGAGGGTATAGCACTATCCAGAACATTTGAAGGGATAGAGGAGGAGACATTCACATTGGAAGTCTCGAAAGAAGAAACCATTTCAGAAATTATTCTTGAAAATCTTGGAGAAGAAGTGGAAATGATTGAAGTTTCAATAAAAGTTTGAAGAGGTAAAGATGTTGAAGAAGCAGAAGGTAGGAGCATACTCAAATTGGGTGGTAAAATTTGAATCTCATCATGAGTGACTTCCTCATCTGTTTTATCTTCTATGTCTTCTTCTTCTTCCCCTTCACTTTCTTCTTCATCACCCTCTTCTTCTTCTGAGTTTTCCTCTCTTGATTCATCTTTTTCTGATCCCACCACCTCTATTGGTTCATTTCCTTTGCCTTCAGAATCTGAAACTTGAATCGAAGCTTCTTCTGAAATTGTTGATATTTCTTTTGGTTTGGATTTCTTATTTGCTTCATCCTGAGCTCTATAAATCCCAACGTCCATTATCAAAGACTCGAGAGACATGTTTTCAACATTAAGTAGCTTTGCAGAAGCTAACCCTCTATGACATCTCAAAGATGTTACAACCCTTTCAGCAATTTTTTTCTTTCCTTTCAAGTATTCGGGAGTACATATAGCAGCTACATCCTTACTTGAAAGAGCTTGGAAATCTTGTGCAAGTTGCTACAAAAATAAAATAAAATAAAATACATATACATATACATTTTCTTTCAGAATAAATTTAGGAAATAAAGAAGGAATAGATAATCGAAGTGGTAATAATAATTACAAAGGATGAGAGCTTCTGAGCATCATTATGATCTGCTGGTTTAGCTGCAGAAAGAAAAGGTGTTGGTCTAGGAAACTCTTTTTCCACTTTCTTTTGCTTATCTACAAGGGAACAAATAGCAAATATATTTTAAGGATATGCTCGAGATAGACATTAGATGCAATATTCCAAGGATTTACTCGAGATAAACCTTGAACAGAATATTTTACCTATTGAAGAACATTTAGGAGGTACAGTAATTATTTCCACAATAGACTTTCTGACGGCAAGAGGAACCGGATCTTTATTTCTGATTTGATGACCCTCGTAATCAAATCATATATATTCTTCATATTCGAGCAATATTAATGAAATTCAAGGATAGAACTTGAAAATTTACACTTATCGGTTGTGCCTTCTCTTTTGGAAGGTCACTAAAAGGAAGAGAAGTCTTCTGCTTTGAGGCCCGAGCACTTGAAGTTTTGGATTTTGGACTCTTTGCAGAATTTGAAGTAGCAGCAGAAGAATCAGCAGCTTTGTCTTTGCTCTTCGATTTCTTTTCCTTAAACTACTCCCCTTTAGAAGAGCGAGTCACCATTTCAGTCCCTGCAGATTGATCTTCGTTTTGAGAAGTATCTCCAGAAGGAATAAAACTCGAAGCAAATTCTTTGATTGAAGAATCAAGATAATACCTGTAAGGAGAAGGCACAGTGAAACCTTTTGAAGGAGCACTTGCAGTATTTTTCTTTAAAAAAGACTTAAGCCTTTGATCTCGAGAGGATATGGTTTGATCTGTGGGCACGGCATCACTCTTCGGGTATTTGTCAAAGTCAGCAAGTAGAATTTGCCAGAGATTTGCCCAAAGTCTTGAGGATGCACCTTTTCTCAAAACCGCAGCAAGAAAACCACTTTTAAATGCCCAATTACAATCTGCAGCTTCTAAAAGAACAAACCTTCGGCTTGCAACTCGAGGAGAAGGAACAGCAGAAGGAATCACCAAGGGCACGACTTGATCCAACCCAAACTGCCTTAACACTCTATGAAGATTATAATGGAAAGCGTTGGCAAAGTCACCTTCAACCATACCAAGAACATGACTGTAATGTATGGTCACTAGATAACCTTCATGAACTTCGAATGAAGATGAAAATCTACGATTGGTAAAGTTATATCACTTGTGTCTGATATAATAGATTGATCAACTCGGACTATCTTTCAAAGATAAGGTTTGTATTCGAACTCAGACTCCTTATCTAAAACATTGATAAGATCAACATTACCAACGGGATGATGATTAGCCCAGAAAACGGAACGAGAATGAGAACCGCTAGGTTCTCGAATGGATGAATTTGGAAACACTCCAACTGGAGCATATTTTGGATATCTTTCCCAAAGAAAAACTTCGAGAAAATTAGTGTCTACAACAGACTCGAAAACTCTACAACCTCTAGACCGAGCTTGATCAGCAAACAAAAGGTCGAGATTCTCATACAAGTTGCCTAAAAAGAGATGAGCTAAAGGAACTTCGAATCCTTGAGCTAACTTTATGGCCAAAGGAAATAGTTTCTTATGAACTTTATTTGAAGGAAATCTGGGAAGAACAAAATGGGATAACCAAAGGGAGAGGAAAGCCTCGAAATAAACAGGGTTCTACCTACCAGCTCCATTAACAATCGAAAGGGTGTTTGATTTACTTTTCACATATTCTTCTCTCCAGAAATAGCAATTCCAGCCCGCTGCATTCTGACAAAAACCCTTGCCATTAGACAAAGAGCTAGAAGATTTCTTCAAAGTTGCTTTTTGCAATGAAAGCTTCAAACCTCCAATTAAAGCTTTCTCAGTACCGAATTCTTCCCGAGATAATGATATATCGCCAGGATGAATCTCTCCCATAACAGGAAGGTTGTACAGAACCCTAACATCTTCCAGTGTAGGGATAATTTCTCCAAAAGCCGTCACAAAAGTATGAGTTTGTGAATTCCAATGGTGGATGAAAGACTTGAAACCTTCATAGTCTCGAGAAATTAAAGAAAGTGATGTTCGAACAACATTGTAAATACCTGCATTCTTCAATCTAGCTTCATATACTGGAGTAGAAAGAATACTTCTACACCAGGAACCCCAGCCCAAGGGAATACCGAAGTGTGACTCGAAACAGATAGCAGACAGAGGAAAATCATTCTGAGAGGCTCGAAAATATGATATAAGTCCAAAACGACCCAAATTTCCCTTGATTGCATCGTTTGGATAAGGGCTCAACAGACCACCGTTATCCTAATATTGGGAATCCATTTGTTAGAAGGATCCCAAAACAGCTCATCTCCTAGTTCAATACAAGAACTCGAAGGGTCTTCACTCACCAATATCACTTTCTTCTTGCCGAATTTGCTTTTAGGAGCCATTTCGTACAAAGAAAGTATGAAGCAAGAGCCCTCAAAGTATTCAGAGAAGAAGAAAAGGAAAGAGCAAAGGCTAAAAGAAGGAAATCCGATCAAGGTAAGTTGATCTTAAAGGGTTTTCTTCTATTTATAAATTTGAATTTGAAATGATTAACTACATAGGAATCTGTCGTGCTGTCGTCTCGGGTTAACAAAGTGTTACATACTCTAAACTAATACCCAAGTGACACATCAGCATTGCATTTAATGCAAAGTAGGCTACACGTATAGGCGCAGTGACGGTTCTATTTAAGCTGATATTGCGCTTACAACGTGTCTAATCAACACGTGATAAGCGCAGGGGGCTAAATGATGAGATTTTAATAAATTTTGAAATACGACACTCGGCGCCAATACAAATGAATATCACATACATTGTATAATTCAACAAATGAATATCACATACATTGTATAATTCGAATTTTTCTTCACAATTATAAATATTTTAAGGATCTACAACAGATGGACCTAAAAAAAATATTTTGAGGATCTACTCGAGATAGACCTCAAACAAAATATTTTGAGGATATACTCGAGACAAACCTCAAACAAAATATTTTAAGGATCTACAACAGATGGACCTTAAACAAAATATTTTGAGGATATACTCGAGATAGACCTCAAACAAAATATTTTAAGGATCTACAACAAATGGACCGTAAACAAAATATTTTGAGGATCTACTCGAGATAGACCTCAAACAAAATATTTTGAGAATCTAGATAGACCTTAAACAAAATATTTTAAGGATCTACAATAGATGGACCTTAAACAAAATATTTTGAGGATCTACTCAAGATAGACCTCAAAAAAAATATTTTAAGGATCTACAAGAGATGGACCTTAAACAAAATATTTTAAGGATCTACAATAGATGGACCTTAAACAAAATATTTTGAAGATCTACTCGAGATAGACCTCAAACAAAATATTTTGAAGATCGAAATAGACCTCAAACAAAATATTTTAAGGATCTATAACAGATGAACCTTAAACAAAATATTTTGCGGATCTACTCAAGATAGACCTCAAAAAAAATATTTTAAGGATCTAAAACAGATGAACCTTAAACAAAATATTTTAAGAATCTACAACAGATAGACCTTATGTGATCGCCCCCAGGTCGGGTGGATCGTAGGTTGATCGGGTTAAAATGGAGTTGCCACCATCCATTGGTTCGAGGTGTGATTGGTAACCCGGGTTTTTATCAATTAATTACAAAATTGGACCAAAATTGTGAGATTTTGGTGGTCTAACCAGAAATTAAGGCAAGGGGGTTTATTTGAGAGATGGAAAGGTGTTAGGCACCCATCTACTCCCGGTTCAACCAGTTACCAGGTTCAAAAATTGTTTGGCCAATTAATCTAAGTTTAAAACTAGAATAAAATTAAAGGAAGATTCTGAAAACCTTTAAAAACTCTAAGGAGAATATATTTATAAAAGAAAGCTAACAATTATTCAAAATTTCTAGAACCCTAAAATGCTAAAACTACATAACACTTTTAACATAAAATATATCAACTCTCTAGAAGGACCTAGAATTCTCTAAAATCCGAAGAACTTTATTCTAAAATGTATAAAAATTCTAAGTGACCTAAATTCTCTAAAACTCTGAAAATAACCTATCAAAAAAAATTTAATATCCTAGTCTAAAGTATATAAAAAAAAAAATCTACAATAAGCTAATCTATCTAAGACCCTAAAAGTGACTTAATATACTAAAAACCCAAATATTCTAATCTAAAAAAAATTAAAATGATCCAATCTATCTAAAACCTTAAGAGTGACCTAATGTACCCACATTATTCTAGTCTAAAATGAACTAATCTATCTAACACCTCAAAAGTAACCTAATATGCTAAGAAACCCTAAAAGGTACCAAAATTTTAACCCTTAACCCTAAGTTAACAAAATTTTAACTCTAAAATATTAACTAAACCCACAATGACAAAAGAAACAATTTGACCAGAGTATCCCAAGCTAATTTAGTATTTAAAAATTATTAAACTAATCATCCAATATTTCGAAACTCATATATAAATCTAGAATTAAGCATGTTCAACCATAACATGTAAACCTCAATTACAGGCTAAATTCAAAACCATATAAATGATGGAATCCATGACTCAAGGTAAAATCAAGATCTCCCATTAATATAAATCATCTCATCAACACTCAACACTAATACTCATTCATGTCAAAATAAGGTTTACAAGCATCCATTGTATTTCAGATGATGAACAAGGATAAGATCTGTTATACCTGTAGCAGATTTAAAGACCTCCCAAATTGTTGTTCTCTGTATTTGAGCTCGCGGACGAGTTGTGCTTGAGATAATATTGGTTTGCTGTTTGCTTGAGGATTGATATGGTGTTCAATTTAAAACTGGATGGTGTTGCCTGAGATGCTGTAAACAACAGTAACAGAGGTATCTATGGGTGGTTGGCGGTTGAAAGAGACTGAAATGGATGAAAGGTACAGGGGTGGGATAATGGAGGATAAGAGGGGAGCGTCTGGATTGAAGGGGGCTACTGGTGATAGGAAGAGAGAGGGAAACAGCGGAGGTGGGAGGTTGGTACTGAATGAGGTTGAGCAGGAAAACAGGGGGTTCTGCTTGGGTGTCGTAGAAAATGAAAGAGGAAGTGGAAGAGGTCAGAGCTGTTGCGGCTGTTGGGTGATGGAGAAGAGAAGAAGCTATGATGAGGTTGGGATTAGGAATAGAGGGGATTGGAGATGGATTTGCAGTGGTGGTGGTGTTGGTTCTCGCGTGGAGAGGAATGAATGGAGAACAAAGAGAAACGGCTAGTTTATTGAGAGAACATAGAGGGTTGTGCAAGGAGACGAGAGAGCAGAAGGGAGAGAGGCGATGCTCGGATATCGGGTGAAAAACAAAGAGAAAACAGGGGTGGTCGGAGTTTGGTTTTGGGAGTTGGAACAGAGGAGATTGAGGGAGAATAACAGAGGGATAAAGAGGGTGAGAGGTTTTCAGGTGGTTGTGCTTACAGAGGTGGATTGAAGGAGATGGAGCAGGGATGAGAAAATGGTGGATGCAGTGATGGGGTTGTGGGTTCACAGCAGAACAGGGAGCGATGGCTGGAGATGAATATAAGTGAGCAGAAAGAGAGACGAGGGAAGAGAGACTGAGAACTGAGAGAGCGTGGGGGTGAGATGCGATGAGGGAGAAAGAGAGAAAAAGAGAAAGGCGGAAGAGAGAGAAAGAAGAAGAGGTGTGCGGGTCGGACAGGAGAGAAGAAGGAAGAAGAAGAGAAGAGGAAGAAGAAGAAGAAGAAGAAGAAGAATAATGTGAGATGAAATGAGGGAAAGAGGGAGAGAATACCGTGGATTGGAGATTGATGCCGGAGTAATATTGCCGAAGAAAGCAGCGCTGTTGGGTGGTCGCCGTGGAACGGAACGGAAAGGAAGAGGGCTCGACGGAAGTGGTTAATGCTAGAGTGTGAAGCAACGCCGCCGCCAGAAGAGAGATGAATGAGATGAGAAGAGGTTCGGTTTTTCTTTTTCTTTCTATGGAGGAGACGATGAATAGTAATCTCCTCCCAAAATTTCTCAAACTTTCATTTTAAATTAAATCCCTAAGCCTTGTTGGCTGAGTTTTCTTAAGCCCAAAGAAAAGGGTTTTAATAGGAAAAATGGAGAGGGGTCTAGAAGGGTCCAGGAAGGGTTTTGAAATTGGAAAAAACTGAATAAGACAAAAGAGGTTAGGGGCCTTTTGAAATTAAAATTTTTTTTTTGGGGGTTTTATTTAAATAACAAAATTTTTGGGTTTTGTTTGAAATATGGGAATCTAATTTGTTGAAGATGCTTTTTGGAAGTTAATATATTTTTGTGTGTACACGTGGCAAAATTTTCCACTACGCATACACGACAACAATGTGCCACCTCATCCCGACTTGCCTTGTGGCAAATAATTTTACGAAAATTCTCAAAATGATCCGATGACTGTCCGAACTCGGATTGGGCGAATTCACAGTCGTTTTAAAGCTCCTGACTCTCAGAAATCAAATCTGAAATTAGAATTTTATTTTGACCTAAAAAAATGCCATTTTGACAAAAATGCCTATTAGGGGCAAAATGGTCATTTTTGTCTCAGACCTCAAATCTGGTCGCTATGGTACTTGTTTGAAAGCATTTTTGGCTTAGATTTCATATTTTGAGTTGAAAATGAATTTCAGATAAGGAATTGAGTAGGTCGGGCCACCAGGGGTATTTTGGTCATTTTCAGGA
>JAUPMG010288192.1:0-17761 GCA_031762675.1 Pachysandra terminalis | reverse complement strand
ATATCACACCTGAAGACCCTGATTTCCAATCCATTCAAGGTGAGGAAATGGAATTTCATGTTGAAAAGTTCTTATATGGAATTTTAGAGCATTTTGTTGGCAGGAAGCTCTTCTTTTTTCGTTGACAGTTTTTTTTATTGGTTATGTCACATTTGCTAAACACATTGGACTTTGCAGGGTTGGCAGAAGCTGGGCTTATCTCAAGCAAGCTTTCAAGACGTGATATGCTTTCTTCATTAGATGAAGAGCATAATACCTTCCTATTTTATCCTGAAAGGTAATCATTGCAGTGGTCTTTCTTTCTTTTTTTTTTTTCTTTTCTTTTCCTTTTTGGTGTGTGTGTGGGGTGGGGGGGTGATGGATTATTCAGTGCATGGTTTTAAGGATCGGACGATACCGGTCCGTACCGGCCGGTCCGGTTCCAATCCGCAATACATAGGAATGTATCGTTGGGTTATGGACCGGCGGTCCGATGACCGGTCCAGCAGTCTGGCGACCGGTCCTGCCGGTCCTTCCGGTCTGGCGACAGGTCTCAGCCTGTCTGATTTTTTTTATTTTTTTTTGCTTTCTGTACCGGATCCGGACCGGCTAGTACCAGTCCAGACCGGCGGTCCGGACCGGAAGCGGACGGGATCGGTCCGGTCACCGGTTCCGATATTTAAACCTTGATTCAGTGCTCCTAGCAATATGCCTACTACTTTTTTGTTGACCTTTTGTTAATTAGATTTTGATCACTTCCTTAGGTTACACTATATTCTCATGGTATGTAAATCCTTACATAGCTAGGACCTATATAAGACATGACTTTTTTTTTTACTTAGAAAACTGCTATACCAGATTAAGACTAAAATGGTTTATATATATAAAATGTCAAAAGCCATCCTTTGTCAGTGAGTTCATTGAGCATGTAAACTAGTTTATGCTTAGATATTACAGGATTCTCACATACTATTTAGATACAGGAGTCGAAGTTGATTAATAATATACCCGTTTTGGCTTTTCGTATTTTAAGTGGTTTTCATAATTGATGACCATATCTGTCTTGAGATCACATGGTTATAAGCGTTTCTCCTTTTTCTTTCCTTCTTCTTTCTCTTGTATTTCTTCTAATCAAGCTTTTGTAATGCAGCCCCCTATCACGTCAGGATCTTGTGAGTTGGAAAATGGCCCTAGACAAAAAACAGCTACCAGAAGTTGACAGAAAGGTTGTCTAGGTTTGAGATTAGTTTATTTCTCATCTGCTAATTATTAGCAATTGCAAAAAATATATGCTAGGATGTGGATTGATTTTAAACCTGTGTGCTTATCTGCCAGATTCTGTATCAACAATCTGGCTTTATAGACATTGATAAGATAGACCCAGATGCTTGGCCTGCACTAGTCACTGACCTATCTGCTGGAGAACAGGGAATAGTAGCACTTGCATTTGGTACATTTCTATTTTCCCTTCTAGCTGCTTAAGACAAAAAAAATAAAAATAAGGCTCCGTTTTGCATAGCCGGATTTTGTGGGAATATAAAGAAAAACTGGCTTTCCTGCTTAATATGCTTGTTTGGATACCTGGAAAGTGTGGGTCCCACAGAAAATGTTTCAGTCAGATTCCTTTGATTGCAGAAGGGTAAAATGGGCAGATGAAAAACTTTTCTCATTCATTCCAATTAACCAAACATCAAAATCAAAATTTTCTGTCATAGTCGTACATTTTCCTGATACAACCAAACAGCTTCCAAAAAAATTAAATTTCTCTTTCAAACATATTACTTTCTGTCATTTTACTTTCTCAACTAACTTTCTGGCATACTCTTGGTATTCAAACGGAGCCTAAAAGAGAAAAGAAGGAATATCTCCAATTTGATGTTTACTCTATGCAATTACTCTGCTTTTCTTAGGTTTCACAAGACTTTTTCGGCCAGATAAACCAGTCACAAAAGCTCAAGCTGCCATTGCCCTTGCAATTGGTGAAGCTGCTGACATTGTTAGTGAGGAGCTCGCACGTATCGAAGCAGAGTCAATGGCTGAAACTGCTGTTGCAGCTCATAGTGCTCTAGTAGCTCAAGTTGAGAAAGATGTCAATGCAAATTTTGCAAAGGAGCTTGCTACAGAAAGGGAAAAGATAGATGCTGTAGAAAAAATGGCTGAAGAGGCGAGGCTGGAATTGGAGATTTTAAGAGCAGAAAGAGAGGAGGAAAATAATGCCCTAATGAAGGGACGGGTTGCCATTGAATCAGAAATGGAAGTTCTCTCAAGGTTAAGGCATGAGGTAGAGGAGCAGTTGTACAGCCTTATGAGTAACAAAATGGAGATATCATTTGAAAGGGAAAGACTTAACAAGCTTCGAATAGAAGCAGAAAGTGAAAACCAGGCCATCACTCGGTTACAATATGAGCTGGAAGTTGAGCGAAAAGCCTTGTCCATGGCCAGGTAAAGCATTTATTTTATATTTGTTTCTTGTTTTTAGATAAAGCCATATTGAATATATAGGATATTTGTCATCAATGGCCATTTGTGCTTTACTTCACGTGGCTGTTGTGCACTGCTAAATACCTACAGAAAACCAGTGATCTGATAACCGGTCCAGAACTCTCTCTCTCTCTCTCTCTCTTTCTCTCTCTGTGTGTGTGTGTGTGTGTGTGTGTGTGCGTTCGCCCATTGAGCAATCCCAACTCCCAAGGTTCAAAAGATGAAAATTTAAACCTTCCATTCAAGCTGTCTGAACTTCAAACAGAAGACATTATCAATATCTCCTGGAAGCCTCTCGAACCTAGTTCTCATTCCTCCTATTCGACATTGTTTTAATTTTCCAGTTGTTCATAAATCCTTAGCATCTTCCAATCTCTCCAGCCTTCTAATCAATGCATCATATATTTTTTTTTTTCATTGTCGAACATGATTTCTTTTCTTGGAGATAATTTCTTAATCACCTCATAATTGAAAACTACATCTTCTTCATATTTGTTTTATAAGTCTAAACACATACACCTTTTTATGGATTATGGATTATTTCTCTTTACCATGTAGCAAGCACTCAAAGCAGGAAATCAGTCTGATAATTAGGAAACCCAAATGATCCAATCTTTTGGACTAGCAGCCCCTGAAAAGGTGTTTTCATATTTTTTGTCCCTTTTGTGTGTGTGTGTGTGATGGGGTAAAGATAGTGAGAGCACCTCATTTACAATTATCTGAAGGTCATGTATTCTAAGCAATCAGGTGACTGATGGATGAAATATTTATTTGCAACTCTTTCATCTACTCAATTTCGCAGCTGCATCCTCCCTGGAAAAGGAATAAATCAACAATAATTGTTTTCATGGAGAAAACTTTGCAACCCCACTTGTTTACTATGAACAGACTTTGTTATATTCTTTTTTCTTTATCTCGCAACTTTATTTTTGTTTCTTTGTCAATCATCCAGGGCTTGGGCTGAGGATGAGGCAAGAAAAGCAAGAGAGCAAGCCAAAGCTCTAGAGGAGGCTAGAGATAGATGGGAGAGGCATGGGATCAAAGTTGTTGTCGACAGTGATCTCCGTGCCGATGAATCTGCTGCCGGAGTGACATGGGCCAATGCTGGAAAGCAGTACTCGATCGATGGAACTGTCAACAGGGCCGAGAATTTGGTGGATAAGCTCAAGGCAATGGCAAGCAAAGTAGGAGGGAACTCTAGAACTGTAATTGAGAAGATAATCCAGAAAATAGTCTCTTTGGTTTCAGTTTTGAAATTGTGGGCTTCCCAGAAAGCCAGACAAGCTCAAGAGCTCCAAGATGCTGCTGTTGCCAAGGCTAGTGGATCAACAAGAAAGTTGCAGCAAACCGCAGCAGAATTCACCGTGACTGTCAAGGCCGGAGCTACGAGAATGGCGGGAGATTGCCGGGAAGGAGCTAAGAGAATCGCAGGGGATTGCCGGGAAGGAGTAGAGAAAATCACCCAGAAATTCAAGGCATGAAAGCTCTCATCACTCCATGTTCCTACCTCGGATTCCCTTTTTCCCTCCAGTAGCTGAAGACTAGTGTGTTCTTTCTGTCGTTGTTTTTGCCAGCGATTGATTAACTTTCCTCGGATTACTAGGTGGAAGAAATAAGTGCAATCTTGACAACCAGTAATACAAACACTTATCATCCCGAGAATCTGAATAATCCTGAACTACTCGTTCAAATGATTGCGGAACTGAATGCATGTTAGTAGGTTTAAGTCTCCCAGATTAGCGAAGACCAGCCATTTCTTTTGTTTTTTCGTTCAAATGATTCCGTAGAAATTGCTTGAATGTTGGTAATGTAATGCAAATCACCCACTTGCAATTGCAACCAAGGAAGTACTTCTACAGTTTTTACATTGATTTTTCCCCAATAGTTTTAACTATAGTTCCTTTCGGAATATTTTGTTTCGAGAATTATAGCTACTCTTCAGACGATACATGGAGTTTGTCAAATAAAATTTGAAAGGCTCCATTATTTATTTTCAAAGAACAGTTTCTAAGGCTGTGGTTCGCCTGGCTTCTATACGTACTTATTGCATTTTTTAAAATTAAATGTGTTTGGTTGCACTTATGGGCATTAGAGGAAGGCTACCCATAAGGAGAAGCTGCTCTTACCAAGCTCTTATGTGTTGAACTATTTCACAATTTTAGTAATATTTTTAAAATATTTATTTTACTGCTAAACTTTCACTAGCACTTAAATAAATATATTTGCCACACTACTTTTTCAAATAAGCAATTTATTGTTGCTGTGGATAAGTGCTCCCATTGAGCAACTTATCCGATGAGTGCTTATCCATGAGCACAAGCCAAGCCAAACGCAGCCTAATACTTATTATCCGAATTTTGTTTCTCCGGTTTTCACCAGACTATTTTTGTCTGAGTACTAAGATCAGAAATCTACCTTTCTTTTGCAAAAAGATTGACAGAGGAAGAGTTATAATTTAAGGGTAATATATACCCAAAAATTGAGTTTAAAAGTGCATCATTTTTGCTACAATGGTAAATCTCCAGTGTCCGGAATTTGCTCTGTTATTATGCAAATTATTGTGATATTAGCAATTTACACAAGCTAATACATGCAAATAACCCATCTAAAAGCCCCAAGACTGATGAAACTCGTTTGCTTAAACACTTGACATATAAGAACAAATCACGCATCTAAAAGCCCCAAGACTGATGGAACCTCATTTGGTTAAGCACTTAACATATATGATTGTAACAGCACATACAATTAAAAGATGCACCTTTTATACCCGCATTTTCAAGTACTATAACAATATAAGTCATCACTACACAAACATAGAATGCAGGCTACCCTACTGGGATGCACCCATCATAGCGAATCGGTGCACCCCTTTTCGCCTCATCTATCATTTACAACACCAATGTTGGACACTTCTGACGATTATGGGGCAGACTTACAGCATTTGATCCTTCCAAGTATTTGAGGACGCTAAATTCTCCACCTCTCTCATCCATCCTTCAAAGTGCTTGAATGTGTATCATCACAAGTACAAGAATACCACCACACAAAAAGCATAGAAAATGTAAAATTAAAAAAACATAACCAAAATAATGATGAGAAGGATACATCAAGGTTTTAAATGTCGACAACAGGTTGCTATTTTGGACCCTGGAGACACAAAATGTAAGGAAAACTCAAGGCATGTCGAGCAACATGGGCAAAATTTCAAAATTTTTTTGAAACTTTTGTTTCCGAGGTTTCCCCTTTTTTCACCATGTCGTGGACATATTGCCAACATGTCGCCATCTCGACTGAGCCACCTTGTGACATGCCAGGAGACATCAACATTACAAACTTGGGATACATCATATTACAAAGCCTTGTTGTGAACAATTTTCTACTTGGCAGCTGAGTTTTTAAAACCCATTGTCGACATGCTTTTCCATTTATACCCTATTTACAAACCAATTTTCAGCACAAAATACAACTAAAACGAGCCCTAATATCCACAATAGGCCATATGCCCTAATTTATCAAAAGTGATATCCTCTTTACACATCAAGTTTAAGCACAAACATGATAGGTCCAAGTATAAATGTATCTTAGGTAGATGGAAGAATTGTCCACACAATGATGCAGAAAGAAAACCTTCTCTTCATTTTAGAATAGGTAAATATACGCAGAGCAAAAATAAATTTTGTAGCTCAGAAATCCTTTGCATTAACAGAATCAGATTCAGGGCAGGCCCTAAATCATTGAGTTCCTCAAAAGGATTCATTATAGCATGCAGAAATAAAGAGAACTATGTCTGACCATCTAATATCAACAACTACTGGTACTAAATCCTAATGTCTCAACACATCCTAATTTGGGGGCATTGATTAAACACCTGGTTTCTGCACGGTACACGTCTCATTAAGGTTATTGATCAGTATTGAAGGCATGTTCATACCAAAAACATATCCATTGGCATCACATAGAAAAACTGATGTTGTCATATTATAAACTGGAGAAATCATGAGATAAATGTGAAATCCAACGTGCCAAAAGTATTAATACTGAATTCTGGATCAAAAACTGAATGAAAAGGAATATATGGAATGTTTAGTTCTCATTTAACACTAAAACAGAAAAAACTTTTGAACTTCCAATCGATAACATCAAACAAGCTAAATAAACTTCTCTACCTTCTTTCCATCAAGAAAGAAAAAAGATCAGATCACTACTTAGAAGAGCTACACAGGTAATGCATATCTCATTTCTTCTTCTCCCCTACTCCTGCAGACCTGCATAAAAATAATCCCCCACAACAAATGGTAAGAGATAATGAATCCAGACTGAAGAACTGAAGCAATTTTACTCCCTAGAAATTATTTTGTAGCATTTTGCTACTCATCCTAATCCTAACAACATAAAAAAGAAAACGGTGGATACATATTGCACTTCATGTCTATGTATTTTACCACATATAACACAAGATGTTGTGTTTGTCAATTACCTCATCTTGCGAAGAACGTTGGACATCTCCTCACGCTTCTTCTTTGCCCTCTTGTGAGTGCCCAACTTTCTCTTTGTTACTTTCAGAGCACGCTTGTCTTTCCCCACTTTAAGAAGTTCAGTAATTCTCTTCTCATAGGGTGCAAAACCAGCAACTTCCCTTATCAAGTTCCTCACAAAGTGGACTCTCTTGCTTGTTTTCTGGATGGCACAAACAAAACAAAAAAGTTATTTCATCAAACTATGGACTCATGGGCAACAAACATGCCTCCGTTCCGTTGGCTAGTTAAGATGCATGGAATTGACGAGGACATGAACACAATAACTTCGAAAGGAAACAAAGTTAGAATAGTTTATGAATGTGCAAGGCACAGAACTGACTCACTCCTTTCCTATCAGAGGGGCGTGGAGCCAATTCCTTCTTTGTAACTACATGCCCTTTGTTTAAACCCACAAAAATGCCAGTATGTGGCTGTTGTGGAGCCATGATCTGCTCCTGCCAATTTGCAACAGAATATTGTTAAGGCTACAATTGACATACAGTTCTGATGGAACAAAGAACACTACAAAAATGCATCTAAATCAAATAAAATTTTCATAACGGGTGGTGATTTGGATGGCCGCCCAAATCTTGATGAATAGGATGTCCCCTCACTTTTCTGCCACACATTATCCCAAAGAGCAATATAATTCAAGAGGCACAAATACATGGGGGTATCCAATAATCAGAAATAGAAAGTGTTGAAACCACCGGCCTTTGATTCATTTCATAAATAATAGTCAAAAGTTCAATTTCCAAATACCATCAAGCCAATAGTAAGGATGTCAAATGCAAGGTTTAAAGGATCAGTCCATACTGGCCTGTCCATACCGGCCGGTCTGTACTGGGACCAGACCTCAACAGTACAGTCCCAAGCCATGATTCAAACAATTGTATCGTGAGGTTCTGGACAGGCCGGTACAACCAGTCCGGTGACCGGTAAGAATGGTCAGGTGATTTTTTTTTTTCAAATTTGTGAATTGGACAGTCAAGACCAGTATCGGTTTTGAACTGGTCCAGTACCGATCTGTACTGCAGGTCCCGTGACCAGTACTGCAGTATGGTCCCGAGCCTTTAAACCTTGGCCAAATGAGGCATGAAATTGATACAAGGTTAATGGGTTAAATGAGAAATCCAACAGAAAAAATTTCTTCAAAGCTGATATATACATTCTCAAACATGACTAAAATCTACCAAGCATCAGCTAAGAAAAAAAACTTCTTATCTAACTACAGAGAGCCATAAACAACACTCAGAACAAGTTCATGAAAGTGCATTGTAACTAATAAATACAGGAGAATATCCACAAAATATGAAAGACGACACTATACAGGAGTGATACAGAGAAATAATCACATGAACACACGATAACAATCTGAAATCAGAACAAAAGAAAAATGTAAAGAGTTCACATTGAAGGAGCAGCAGAAACTAGAAAAATATATTCCAGGGAGAACTACCTCTATAGAAGAATCTTCTATGAACCAATACAAACAGAAACACTTAACCCCACAGAATCAAAGCAGACGATTACACATCTTTAGCAAGATTTTAAGCTACTGCAGTGAAATCTTTACCTCCTGATGTGATCCAATGAAGATCTTCCAGGAACCACCTCAAACGAAACTGCAAAATGAAGAGCTAAATCAGTTCTCCGAAACAGAAATTCAAGTTCTCTTTCAGATGATTTGAAGACAAAAGTATCAAACCTTCGAAGATGACGGAGAGACTACAAAAGAATAAACTAGGGTTAGGGTTTGGTCTCTATTTATACGCCAAACAAAAGAACTCGGGGGAAAGCAGAGACTAATGGGTATTATCGTCATTTACCACTAAAACTACAAGGCTATTATCGTAATGTCGTAATAATGCATCTCAGAGTCTCAGACACGACGACGAGTCCAAAACCCTAAAACGAAGAGATGTATATATAAATGATGAACTTATACGTGCGAAGAGATTCCTAATGGAAGAAGAAGCTTCAGAGCAAATGGCTTCTCAAGGCATACAATCGATATCGCTCAATTCTCAGGATCGTGATTCCTCTTCAACCTCTTCGAATCCGACGAGGCTGTAAGAATCTTGACAATAATTTTTTTTTTTTGAGTATGCTTGAAAAATTGGATAAAAGAAATTAGATGTGATTTGATCAGTTTCTACTGTCCGGATTTTAGTTTCTAAGTTGATATTTATGTATCCAGGATGACAGTAGATGAGAAATATGAGATTGTAAGGAGTGTTGGAGAAGAATGTATTCAAGAAGATGAATTGCGGAATCTGCTTGCCAATAAGCCTCAACCGATCTGTTACGATGGTTTTGAACCGTCAGGGCGGATGCATATTGCTCAGGTTTTGTTTTGACAGGATCATTGAATTCTTCTGTTTTAAGCTTATTGTATGCATTTCAATAGATTTAGTTCCAATTAGATTAGTATTGTTAGTCTTTTTTCTTGTTGGCAGTTTTAGTAGTTGCCCATGAATTCATATAGAAATTGATTTCAATGAGTTTGTTTTCATGCTCTTAAAAAAATTTAATCCTTCATTCAACTGTAAAGCAGGTAAATGGTTGCAAATTTGAACCTTTTTGATCTTTATCTTCAATTCTATTAGTAATCCCAGCTATCGTAGTAGTTTGTGATCTTTTCTACTTCGGCTATGACCCTCCTTTTCTGTTTTCCTTCTCATCATGATAATTTTATGATGCTTATATCTGAACCATTTTGGAGTAGCCTATTTAAATTTTCTAGTATGTCTGATTTGTGGGAATTGTTTTATGTAGATGAGTTATTAATCAAAGTAAATGTATATGCATACATATGTGTGTGTGTATATATATATATATATATATATGTACACACATTTTATGGATTAGTCCATTGATTTGATGTAGAAAGCCTCATACAGTAAAACATTGGCCGATCTAGGGATCGGCTCGGGACGAGCCACGATCACAAGCCGATTCCTAAATTGTTAAAAATTCTCTGACTCGGTTCAAAACTGAGTCGGATCATCCGACACCCCTAAAAAATTTTCTGATTTTTTTTTTTGTTAATTCGAGCCGTTTTGGATTAGCCTATTTAAATTTTCTAGTATGTCTGATTTGTGGCAATTGTTTTATTTAGATGAGTTATTAATCAAAGTAAATGTATATGCATACATATGTGTGTGTGTGTGTATATATATGTGTACACACATTTTATGGATTAGTCCATTGATTTGATGTAGAGAGCATCATACTGTAAAACATCGGCCGATCTGGGGATCGGCTCGGGACGAGCTACGATCACAAGCCGATTCTTAAATTGTTAAAAATTCTCTGACTCGGTTCGAAACTGAATCGGATCATCCGACACCCCTAAAAAATTTTCTGATTTTTTTTTTGTTAATTCGAGCCATGTTTTGGATCAGCCGATCCAGAGTTGGATTGCCGATCTAACTTGGTATCAGTCTGGGACGATCCCCGATCCTATTTCAAGTTTAAACACTGTGGAGAGCATACCAGGATTTTTTTTTTTTTTGGCTTCAGGTGTCTGTGTTGCTTTTGTAATCTGAACTCAGTAATTTACACCTTAACTTTATCTTAAGTTCATCTAATACAATTTTAATATTCTTAATACGACTTATGTAGTGTGTAACTTAGTTCTTTACTATTGTTGACCAGGGAGTTATGAAAGCAATAAGTGTGAACAAACTGACTTCTGCTGGATGCAAAGTGAAAATCTGGGTTGCAGATTGGTTTGCGCAGCTAAACAATAAAATGGGGGGAGATTTGAAAAAAATCCAAGTTGTTGGACGATACCTGATTGAGATTTGGAAAGCTGTCGGAATGGATCTTAGTAATGTGGAGTTTTTATGGTCGTCGGAAGAAATTAATAGCCGGGCCCATGAGTACTGGCCTCTTGTAATGGATATAGCTAGAAGGAACAAGCTTCCGAGGATAATGAGGTACTTGAATAGACCTTGGATGTGTTTGATGTTTACACCACTGCTAAAATACTACAAGAAGCATTACACTTTTTTTTTCCTGATTTATAGGTGTTGCCAGATTATGGGTCGCAGTGAGCAGGATGAACTGACAGCTGCCCAGATTCTGTACCCTTGCATGCAATGTGCTGACATATTTTTCCTTAAGGTGCTTGCATTCTTTCCTAAACACATGCTAATGTACGCTTGCTGCTTGGGCTGCCTACCTGCAAGGCTATGTACTCTTCTATGATTCCGGTTTTGCATGGATTCCTACTGAAAATAATGTTTTGATTTAAGTATAGATCGAGTTGGATCGGCTGATTCAACTCGGGTTCGGCTCTGGACGAGTCATGATGCCAATCCGATCCCGAAAATTTCTAAAGTTCTCTTACTCGGCCCGAAACCGAGTCAGATCGGGCAATCCAATATGGATCGTCCGAAACCCCTAAATTTTTTTTATGTTTGTTTTTTTAAAAAAAATCAGGCCATGTTTGGATCGGCCGATCGCCGATCCAATACCGAGTTTAAACACTATATAGACTACATTTTGTGGGGTTGGGGGATTGCATTCATGGTGGCTTTGCCGTTTGATTCACCTAACTTTTTAATGATAATCATCCATATATCCCGTTCAATGTTTTTTTTATTGAATAGTATATATCACATTTGACATTGTGTGCAAACCATAGAAGCAACCATCAGACGATATGTTTTTAGTTTTTGACAGGCTGACATCTGCCAGCTAGGCATGGACCAGCGAAAAGTGAATGTACTTGCAAGAGAGTACTGTGATGATATCAAGAGGAAGAATAAACCTATCATCTTATCGCATCGTATCCTCCTAAACCTCTCTAATTCTTTTAAGCTTTTCTACTATTCACGAGTAGTGATTCAGTTAGTTGACATTGATTATTGGTGAGTTGCAGACATGCTTCCTGGTTTGCAGCAAGGGCAAGAAAAGATGTCAAAAAGCGATCCATCATCAGCTATCTACATGGAGGATGAGGAGGTAAGTGGTGATTTTATTGAATGGAATTTCAACAGCTCAAATTTAGGAAACAAAGAGAGCCTTGATTATTACTATATTATCTTTGTTAATATTGTATACGGAGTTGGCTTCACTAAATTTAGATGCACTTGGGGTCCGACTAATTATTTGGGATCTTAGTTCTGACATTTTTGTTACTGGATTGGCAGGCCGACGTGAATGTGAAGATAAAGAAGGCGTACTGCCCTCCGATGATCGTGGAAGGGAACCCATGTCTAGAGTATGTCAAGTACATCATTTTCCCATGGTTTAAGGAGTTCAAGGTGGTGCGGGCTGTTGAGAATGGTGGGGAAAAGTGAGTTTGGTTCACCCTTTTATGATCTATTTATTCTTTTTATATTTGGATCTTTCCATGAAGAGGGTGTTTACGTTCATGTGGTGCAATGGGTTGCTACTCCCCCACTATCATCTCTATGAAGCATCAAACTCTTCATTGCCACTACCTTCTTCTTATAATGAATTATCATCGACTGGTTATAATCAGGACATTCATAAGCTTTGAAGAACTAATTGCTGATTATGAAAGTGGTGAGCTACATCCAGCCGACCTCAAACCTGCTTTAACAAAAGCATTAAATAAGATATTGCAGGTAAGCTCTTCTATTTTCTGCTGCTTTGTAACAACTATTGCTCATGGTTTTAGGACATGTTCATGTTTTTGATAATTGTTTGGGATTTGTTAAAAAGGTCTATTTCTTGCTCTTTCATAACTGTGGAAGCATGCATTCATGTTGACATTTTGAAAGAAAAAAAACTGCTTTTCGTTCTTTGATAAATGATAAATCCATCACAGCCTCCTTTGTTTTCAATGCTCCTGTCATATATATGGTGCAGGATTGAATATAGGAAGCTTTCCAAAATTATGACAGACCTTAATTTTCGACACCCTTAAATTTACCTATGAATAAGATATATTATTATGCTTAATGATGAACATTGACCAATAAATGGTCGAAAAGTTATTTTTGAATATAAAATTATTTAATTTTTATGTTTGTTTTTGGTTGCTCAAGAATAGTTTAAATCAGTTTAAATTTTTGTAAATAAAGAATTATAGCTGAGAAATATAATGCCTTTTGGCTATTTTGACATACAGTTCTAATTATTTCAACAAGTTATTATCATAGTTAGCAATATAAATTATGTTTAAAATATAAATATTTTTAAATGACTAAAATATTAATTTAAAAAAGAGACGTATATTTTACTATTTTTGTTACTCATGGATGTACAAATGTTATTATGGATGTTAGTTCATCAATTTGGCACCTGTGTTGTGATCTCATTGTTACTTGTGGTATATTGAGTGTATAAACGTGTTTGTTGTAATATTTCCTAAATTGTCATTGCAACTTTTCTCGTTTTGCATAATCTTTTATCTAAATTTTTATGATTTTGCACCATGTTGAAGTTTCCCTTGAAAAAATATCTATATTGGAGGGCAAAATTTCGAGTAGAATCAAAATTCAGAACCTTGAGCATTACAATTCTGCAATTATTGTTACAAATCGCCCTAGCTCTCTGGGGATATCGTTTTGATGTTCTCATTTGAATGATCATCATCTTCGGCTGTAAGCCGTTATCACTCCATATTTTCCCACCCTTTAATATTTGGTAAGGGGTCATGGTTTTATCTACAAATTCTTGTTAGGACCCCCTATTTAGCAAATCAACAGACAGGTTTGCCATTTTCCTTTCTGGGATGCCTTTTCCTTGGATCTATGAGAGAGGTTGAATACGAAGCAGTCTTTTCCTTAGATGGATCTAGAAGAGATCCGAATGTGAAGCATTCGGATCTATGTCCAGTTGAGGTGGCCTTACATTAGATGGATATTCTGGATTAGCCAAGATAGGGTGGGTATACCATCGACGGGAAAAAATCGAGTAGGAAGCCGTGCAAGCCCCCTATCCATTTGTCCAGTTTAGAGGGGCTTTCATTAGATGGATTATTCTGAATTACTCAAGGCATAGAGTTTAAACTATCAGATCAGGGATCATCCCGGTGCGATACCGAGTTGGATCAGCGATCCAACACTGGATCGGCCGATCCTAACATGGCCTATATTTATTTATTTATTTTTAAAATTGGAAAATTTTAGAGGTCTCGGACGATCCATATTGGATCGTCCGGTCTGACTCGGTTTCGGACCGAGTCAGAGAATTTTAACAATTTTAGGGATCAGCTTGGGATCGTGACTCCTCCCGGTCCGATCCCGATTTGTATCGGCCAATCCAACTCGGGCAGCCTATGCTTTACACTATGACTCAAGCTGTGCTTATATTTCATATTCTGTTCTGTTTTGCAGCCCGTACGTGATCACTTTGCGAATGATGCTAATGCCAAAGATTTACTGAAAAGGGTCAAGGTACATTACATTATGCTCTTATATAAATATTTCTTTTATATTTGCCATCACATTCCAGTCATTTTATCTTTTATGGGCTTCTTTAAACGACTAATGACTCTCTTTATGACATGAACTGACCACTGTTTTTCTGGTTTTGTAGTCTTACAGAATCACCAGGTGATGTGGAAGATTCTGATTACTGTTTCACTCCGCCGGGAAGAACGACATACAGCTGCAATGGCTCATACATGGAATTAAAAAATAAAGGTTAGCCCTTTTTTTTTTGGCTTATTAGCATTGACATACAGCTAAAGACACTGCAAAACTTGTGGGTTTAATTTAATTTGGTAACAAAAATATTTGGACTTGTGTTGTTGCTTCAGTTATTTCTTTGTTGACCCTTTTTGGACTTTTTATGATTCTAAGGCTGTGTTTGACTGGCTTCTATAAGTACTTATTGCAGCTTATAGCTTATATAAGCACTTTTAAAAATTAAATATGTGTTTGGTAGTGCTTAACCCATAAGCACTAGAGGAAGGCTACCCATAAGGAGAAGAGCTGCTCTCAAGCTCTTGTGCATTAATCTATTTTACAACTTTAGTAATATTTTAAAAATACCTATTTTACCCCTAAACTTTCATAAGTACTTAAATAAATTTTATTTCTATATTTTAATAATATTTTTACAATACTTATTTTACCTCTAAACTTTCATAAGCACTTAAATAAATGTATATACCAAATGCTATTTTCTTCAAATAAGCAGTTTATTGTTGCTGTGGATAAGTGCTCTCAATTGAGCAACTTATCCAATGAGTGCTTGTCCATAAGCACAAGACGGGCCAAACGCAACCTAAATGCTTGGAATGAATTGTTTGTACTTCCTTGAAAACTAGTGGAGGGTTTCTGGTTATTTCAAAACACCCAAATGCTCCATTAGAAGAGTTTTCTGCTGAAACCCTGTAGCCTTCTAATTTATCTTTTACCTGCAATTTGTTCCTTTCTGTAATCTAATTTACGGCGTGTGGCATTGCTTCTTCAGGCCTTCGAAGTGATTCTTGGACCCAAAAGCGCTTCAAATAAATAAATAAGCACTTGGTAAACCAAAGTGAAACTACAATCGCTTCATCGAGACGTTGATTCTTTTGTAGCTACTATTTCCTACTTTTGAAATCACGTTTGTGAATCAATTTGAGTTTTTAATGAAATATGTCTTATGGTCTTATATGCCCCTTTAAAACTTTTAAAATACTTATTTTACGCATGTTATTTTTACAAACAAAATTCTTATTGAATATAGATTTCCTACTTTACACAAATTTCTCACAAATCTAATTTAATATAATCATCATCTTTTCAAGACAATCTCCAAAAATAAAAAATAGCAAATTTATAATTTTTGTTATAATTTGAAGGAATACAAGCTTCGAAGGTTTTTCAAGAAACAAATCTATAATTTTTGGTATGTTGAGTTTTTTGTCTTTTTTACTTTGATCTATTGATCAATTATTGAACATAATCAGTGGCCTTACTAGATAAAAGAAGATTTCAAGTAGTATTCAATATGGGAGCGAGGACTAATAGGAGGAGAAGAAGTGGGAAGAGTTTTTTCAGGTCTATTTTACAGTTTTGCAACTCCTATCACCTTTTTCTTTTTCATTATAAATTGTTTACAATGATTTTATCGAACTAGGTGTTTTTTGAATAGGTGTTTATCAAACTTTTTTTATTCCTTTGAAATAGTTCACTTATGAAACGTTTCATAAGAATCAATTTTAAAAGAATCACTTCTCCTTCTTATAAATAATACCAAACACGCCCTTATTCATTAATCTAACAGTTGGATCACGTGGGAGTCTTCCTCCTAACAGTTGTAGCACGTTGGGTTACCTAATAATCTTTTCAAATAAAATTCGAAGGTTACGTAGCTTTTGAAGCTTGCCTTGGGCATTTCTAGATTATATTAAAATAAAGATATACTTAATTACAAAGTAAGTAGTATAATTGTATATAGGCCCCAAAAGAATCACTATTATCAAGAAGCCCCCCTAAATGATTGATAATAATGACTGAAAAAATGGAAAACATGTCCAAGGTCTGATTGGCCTTCAACTCTTTTCTCCCATGTTGCCAATTCGAGCTTGGGTTTGAGGCTTCAAGGTTTAAAGAACCGGACGATCCGGTTTGGACTGTTCAATTCTTATCGAGACCAGACCTCAATGGACCGGTCTCAAACTGGGATACAAACATTAGTATTGTGGGATCATGGTCTGGACCGGTACAGCCGATATCCGATCTATCACGACTTTAATCCAATCAGATTAGGAGCCATCTTGTTATAGGGTAGACTCTTGGACAGGTGGGTCAAGGTTTATCAAAATCTGCCCTATTGCTATCTCTTTTTTGTTTTTTTTTGGTATGTCCATGCAAACGGTCATTAACTACTTTCTTACAGGAGAGACACGGAATTGGACCCCCAACCCTCCTCACTCCACCTCTCATTTGAGGGATGCCCTACCCACGTCCCAAGGACAGGAGGATACCCTATTGCCATCTCTAGTTTTACCTAATCATCCCTATAAATTTTTTTTTTGATTGATTGAAAATAATAGTGATGATGGGAACCGATATCTGGTGGAATTATTTTATTATTATTGTTATTATTTTATTTTTTTAATAATGTGGTGGGGATTACAACAAAAGTTAAAAATATTATTTATTTTCTCTTATACGAGTAAGAGTCTTTTGCGATAATATTCTATTTTTTCCAGTCCTTGTCTGGGAAAACCAGCATTTTCATCAAACCATGTGGTACTCTCGTAATTTGAATGAGTGACAAGGGCATTTTATTCTAACTGAGTCAGGACTACAAGCCTGAAAGGCTAAAAAAAACCGCTCCGCATCCTCTACAGCGAACAACTTATAGCGATTCATACAGTGCCGTATCCTCTACAGCGAACAACTTATAGCGATTCATACAGTGCCGTTAGATCGCTGTTAGATGAGGGGTACTAATGGGGTACCAATGTTATAGAAGAAGTACCAAGGTAAAAGGTGAGGGGTATCGAAGGCTATTTTTTAGCAAAAAAAATAGATAACGTAACAGCGTTAAATAACTTATTTTAAAATTTTTTTTTTCCCTCTCCTTTTTTGACTTCTCCCCAAAAAATTTCAGTTTTGCCGCGAAGCCAACACAGTATCATCTCCATCTCTATCCAGCCATTCTCATCTCCATCTTTTCTTTATAGAATATAATATCTACATTCAAACATTCCTATCTCCATCTTTTCTTTAGAGAAAAGAGTATCTCCATCCATCCATTTTCATTAAGAACGAAGAATTTTGTCATTAGTATCGATTTGTACTCTCCTTGACGTTTGGCGGTTACCATCTTCACGTTTGCCGGTTACCGTCTTCACATTT
>JAUPMG010288182.1:0-31969 GCA_031762675.1 Pachysandra terminalis | reverse complement strand
TAAACTTTTGTATGATTTCACATTATTAATCAAAATATTATTATATTTTAATGAAAATATCATTTTTTATTGACTAATTTTATTATTTATATTTTAGAAGTTATTACTTAGTACTTATTAAAAAAAGAAAAAAAAGAAAGAAATTGACTAAATTATGCCTATATTAAAATATTATAAATAAAAAAATAAGTGAATTTATTTCGGCAAAATAAACGAAATTTATGTCAATTTCGGACATTATTTCGGTTAATTATTTAAAAAAAAAAATTCAACGAAATTTTGCCGAAATATCCGAAATTTCGGATATTTTAGTTTCGTTTGGCCAGCCGAAATCAATGTTATTTCCGAAATTTAAAACTATGGTTCTACCAACAGATACGATGTTGATATTGGAATACTATTTTATCTTATATTTTTTTTTGGTATTAACCACGTGGTTTCCCCACATCACATTAGGTGTGGGACTAATCCACGTTCAGGGCGGGAGCAATTACGGTAAAATGGTAAACCCTTGGCCACGAGTGCTTCTAGTAGGATTCGAACTCCAGACTTACCTCCGGAGACGCCCACTAGAGCCCAGCTTGTTACCAACTAAGCCACACATTGGTGGTTATTTTATCTTATATTTATTAGTAATTAAATTCATATCTTCTTATAAAATAAAGTCCCAAAACAAAATAGGGCCTAAATCATTCCTTAGGTTGCGTTTCGCTCGGCTTATGGTAATGGGGTGGTGGTGGTGGTGAGAGGGCTTCGCACGAAGCGGGCATTTGTGCTATTATTTAATTTTTTAAAGGTAAACAATTATAAGATTTAGTGTATTATTTGGATCTTTATGAATTGTTATAATTTTTATGTGTCTTTTGTTGTAGTGTTTGTATTATTCTCTTAAATTATTGTAAAGTATTGCATTATAACTATAATAAAAGTATTCAAAGATAAGTTACAAATATTTCAATATTTTGTGCATAAAATTTTGTAGCTTAGTGTGTACATAAAATCTGGTTGTAAGTAGAATGCCAGTGACGTCTTATAAAATAAAGTAAAAAAATAAACCCGGTTTTCATTTCGTTTCTTAGGGCCGGGTAAGAGCTATGAAGTAGGAATGACAATGGGGCGGGTAAAATGGTAACTTGCAGGCCTGTTGTGCTTCGGTCCGAAATGGCTTGCAGCCCGTGTCGTTCCCATTTTAGGAAACCCCCCTGGCCTAGTACCGCACGGGGCCTATGGCATGGGCTGGGGCGTGCTCGGGATCAAATTCAAATCCCTCCTCATCGTCTTCTTCGTGCTCATTGAAACCCCAACCCTCAGCTCTATGTTAGAGCATTGCCATGGGTCGTCAGAAGATTAAGATGGGAAAGAATAAAAGCAAGAAGAGACTTCAAGTCTGTTTCTCGAAACGTCGTAAGGGGCTCTTCAAGAAGGTCAAGCAGCTGTGTTCTCTATCCGGCGATCAGATCGGCATCATTGCGTTTTCTTCGGCCAGTAAACCATTCATTTTCCCCGGCCCTTCTTTGGAAGCCATTATCGATGGCTATGAGAAAGAATCAAGCAAACAACTTCGGATTTGTATTGGTGGGAGAGTGTTAATGTTGACGCCATTAACGATGTTGAAGAGCTTCTGAAGTTAGAGGCTTCCTTGATCAAATTGAGAAACAATGTGTCGTTGCGTGCTACTGAGATCTTACTTGATGACCTGATCATAGCAGGGGGTTCATTGACGATTCATCTCAGATTCTTGGTCCGTCAATGACGGAGGAGCCGTCGGGCGTGACAACTGCTTTGCCATTCTCGTTTTCTGAGAATTCTTTTTAGAGCCTCTTTCTGGTAATATTCTGAATTATGATCAAGAATCCTTTGGATTGGTTATGGTGGGGACAAGTACTGAAAACCCACACGAGAGACTGAACATATTTGAATATCCTGAAGCTAATTCTATTGGGTTGCCTTCATCTTTTTCCTATTCTTCTCTAGAATCTTTGGATACGTTGAATTTTAAAGGGTTACTTAGAACTAGTATCTGGCACCTACACTACAAATTATATACAGGAACTTGATCAAGAATCCTTTGGATTGGTTATGGAGGGGACGGGAACTTAAAACCCAGATGAGTTTCTTAACACATTTGAATGTCCTGAAGCTAATTCTATTGGTTTGCCTTCATCTTCTTCCTATTCTTCTTTGAAAAGGCCTTGCACCCACCTTACTGAGGGCACCAAGGTGATTCACGTAGCAAGGGTTTGAGTCAACCTTCACTAAGCTCGGGGTATCGGGTTTATCTTTTATAACTTTATCCTTACGTGGGATCCATCTTATGAGATCATGCTATGTGCTAAATTTTGATCTTGAATTTTTCTCTTCTACAGTATAATTGGGTCAGTTTGGTTCAATTTAGTGGCCAAATTAAATCAAACTAAAATACAGTAAAAAAATAAAAAACCGAGTCACAGTCGAACCAAACCAAACTATAATGATCTAAACTGAACTAAACCATAATAGATTCGATTTGATTCAAATTGATAAAATTGATGTTATTTTATATATTAAATACACACATATACACAAAAATATAAACATACTTGCATACATGGGGCCAAATTAAATTACAAACGATAAAAAAAGTTCTAATGTGTTTCACTAATCATTGCTCGATGTTTTCGATATAAAGGACCGAAATGAAATTTTGATAGAAAACTCTTCTATTTTTTCTTTATTTATATAAAACAAATAACAAAATTTCATCAAAATTAAAGAAAATTCATAATAAAATTTTCATAATTTCAATAAAATGATTTAATTTTTAAAATTATTATTCGTTAGACCTTTCTTTTCGGTCCAATAAGGATATTAGTTACAATGGCCAAGGTTTGGGGTAGTTGTTACCATTATACCAAACTAAAAGGAAAGTCAATGTAATTTAAGCATTCAAATTTAGAACCTACTTGAGTTTATATATATGTATTTCCATTCTCTTTCAATTTTGGTTTTATTACTAAGGGTTGATAATGACTTGAGTAGATGAAGTGGGGAACACTGCTGCCTTCTTGGTGTCACCATTGGCTTCAGCCATAACTGGTGCTGTGGTTTATGTTGACAATGGTCTGAATGCAATGGGAGTTGGGGTTGACAGCCCAATATTTGAAGGACTTGACATTCCAAAGGAAAGCAAGAGCTAGATGCAGCACCTGAAAGCAGACTGTATGGTATATCATCCGAGGATATATAGCTCGGTCGGTATATACCCCGTCTGAGTATACAAGATGGACGCATAGTGAGAACGCTGAAGCCGTCGAGATGGAGTTCGGGTCGAGCGGAAACCCTTCCGGTAAGTTTAAAATCGCAGAGATCAGCAATGATAGAATACATTATTATAGTTATAAGTGGCGGAGTATCCTATCAACTCAAGAAGTGATTCAAGAAAAACATTAAAACAATAATAAAATCAAGACATATAAGAGACTTGATTGAGAAATTCAAGAAGTTTAAGATAACACAAGAGAATTGATTTATCCAATACTATACCACTCACCATATTACCATACTCTCATATACGTTACAACCATATTATCATACTCTCAATTACGTCTTACAAATAGCATCGCCCATTCGCATTTCGTAATCTGATGAATCAACAAAACACGAAAAGGGATTAGAACCTTAAATATTTTAAACCTATAGGATTATAAATGCATGGTAATTAAAATTAGACAAAGCCGGGTTATACATGCCTAGCCCAAACCTCATCGCAAGTACTTCGGCCTTCTATACAATCGGGTTTGACAAGCCCACGAGCCCAAAAATTGGGCCTATATCCCGATTTAAACTAGGCGGGCTAATCGAGCCTAAACAGGTCGGGTTTGAATTGTAAGCTCTATACCATGGTTTCTAATGTAGTCCAATAATTTCTAATAGCACCATAATTTTCTCCTTAAGAATTACTCTCTACACAAAAATTAACAAACTACATGTTAAAATTGCAAGCTTTAAGAATTACTCTTTACAAAAAAATTAACAAACTACATGGTATAATTGCAAGCTTTTCCATCATAGCAATGTATTTAAACTGCTCAAATAAAAATCAAAACCAACGCACATAGCAATATAGTGGGGGAGAGAATTGATACAATAGAAAATAATATGGCAAATTGGAAAAAAATCAAATATAAATATTTGGACTGATCCATAGATACCATTTCAAGAACATTATCGATTAGGTCCAGACCCTTTCAAAGTAACTGATGAGGTCTTCAATGAATAAAAGCTTTCTTGATCCTTGGAGTATTGAGCCATGTAGGAATGAGAAGAAAAATGAACAAACAAAAAAAGACTGGATAAGAATTTATTTCGATGGCTCGAAATCTCTTACTTCTAATACTGGAGCTATAGGATTATTATGTCTGAATTCTAACAAGATAGGTTTGGCAACAAAAGGGGGCTGCGGGGAATTCCGGTCGGCAGGAGAAGCAGAAGCAGCAGCAGCAGCTGAAGAAAGCTTGAAGGTAGCAGAACAAAAGGGATGGAAGAAGGTGCAACTTTTTGGAGACGCGAAATACTTGTTAAATTTTTGAAAGGAGAGAAATCAATGGAGGATTGGCTTCTGAAGCGACTAAGTAGCAAGTTTGAAGCAATAGAATTTGTCTTTTGTGGTAGAACTGGTAACCAACTTACTCGTAAAATTGCCTTCTTTTGTAGACTAAACATAGCTTGAGCTGATTGGGCCCTAGCTCGACCCATCCAAGCTTGCGTTCTAAGCCTTAACATGTCTCAATAGAGAAAAAGAAAATCCTCAATCACTAAGTTACGATTCATTGATAATTCTTTCATCAGTGGATTTTTTTTTTTTTGCAAAATGATCAAAATATTCTTACATCAAAAATCCATATTTGAAGAGTAAAAAAAAAAAATACAAATATTTCAAAAAAAAAAATAATAAGAAAACACCCAATTATAAAAGAAGATAATTTTTATTCATTAAAAAACTATTCATAATACCTATAAAAAAAAAAACTAGAAGTTGTGTGATTTATAATTTATTAAATCTATAAAATAGTATGAGTATGTAATGAAAATAAAACATTTGTATTGATAATAAACTATTTATATATACGCAATGTAGAAAAATAGTAATTAAATGTAATGTATTGGTAGAGCCAGGCCAATCTAATGTAAATCCGAAATCGGCTCAAAAAACCAATCAGGCCTTAAATTCCATCCGTCGTTTTTGGTTTTTTAAACCTATAGTATTATAAATGCATGGTAATTAAAATCGGGGCTTATACATGCCTAGACCAACTCCAGTCCTAAATACTTTGGGCTTGTATATAATTGGGCTTGACAAGCCCGCGAGCCCAAAAACTGAGCCTAAGCCCAATTTAATTTAGTCGGGATAAATTATAATTTTATTTGCTTTATAAAGGCAAAATTATAATTTTTCCCTTGAGTGTGTTTCACAACACGCACACCCTCTATGCTGCACACGGGTTTCAGCAAAGAGGATCCACGTCATGGTTGCTAATGTAGTCCAATAATTTATAATAGCACCATTATTTTCTCCTTAGGGTACGTTTGGATCACAGGAATTCAAATATACATGAGAATTAGAATGCATATGAATTGTAGATTCTTATGATTTCAAATTCATATGTATTGAAATTCTGTTGTTTGGTTGGCACGTTACTCAGAGCCTAATTTATCTACTTTATATGTATTCTTTTAAAGATACAATAACAATTATCCGCTTTCACTAACAAAAGAAATATAAAAAAAATAACAATTATACGCATTCTAACCCAATCAGAATCAGGTTGTTACAGTTATAACATTATTGTCAATAAATATTATGTTTAAGTTAAATATATGATTTTTTTTTTTACATATAAACGTGTAAAATATATACTTTTACATAATAATATATATAATATGGAATTGAATGGCAACTTGTTGAGCCAAACCGAACCCAATTTATGGGTTACCATAACCGAACCACTAGAGGGCAGATTACCCATTTAACTTGCTCTACTACCATCCCTATCCACAGGGGTGTACAACGTATTGGGCCAATTTTTAAGGACCCCAAGCCCAATACGATACGTGGCCCATGACAATGCCGGACTGTGTTATGCCCGTGTTTGAGTTTGCTCACATATTATTCGGGCATGTTGAATCATGCTTTACGCTAGGGGTGTAACTTGGGTCGGTTAAATCCGAAACTGAACCGACCCAAATCAATTTTGGTTCGTTTTGAGTTGGGTTTTTAGATATTTCGGTCGGTTTTGGTATTGAAATTATAAAACCGAATTAGATTGGTTTGGTTTTGGATTGAACCATCAGTTAAACTAAACCGAATCCCGAACTATAGTATATATATATGATATATAAAATATTGTATTTTATATATATAATTTAATTCTAAAATAAATTATATTAAATCGATCGAACCAAAATTGCAATTTGGGTTTGGTTGGTTTGGGTTTCCATTTCAATTTGATTTGGTTTTTGGGATGGGAGGTTCGGTTCTCAATTCGATTTGGTTCAATTTTGGGTTAACCTACACCAATGTCTGTTTGGTCTTGGATTGAGATGTCAACCAAACCGAACCGAGTTGCACGCATACTTTTCGTGCCACTTATGACCTACGAATAGTATGTCATGTCAAAGCAACATGCGGGCGGCCCGATATGTTGTACATCTCTACCTATTTATGTTAAACCACATGCAGGCTACGTATAGAAAATTTCTATTTTAAAACTGGACTGGTTGGCAGCTTGATTATGATTGCGCAGGCTTGGGCAACGGTAAGTAACCTGGAGGGCCAGGTTGGACTGGAATTAAAGGACCAATTGATTTTTTGGGTCGGGCTCAAGTTTATTTTAATTTGGCCTGGCCCCGACCCCACTTATACATTACATTTAATTATTATTTTTTATATTATATATATATATATATATAAAATTAAACTTTTAATACAAATGTCTTACTTTCATTATCCAGTCCTACTATTTTATAGATCTAATATACTATAAATCTTAAAACTATTAAATTTTTATAGGTATTTATCTTTATACTACTATAAAAAAAGTACGAAGACCCATACTGTTTGTCTATTTATGCTTCTCTATTAGTTATTTCTTTTATCTCAAAAGCATTAAAAATCTAAAAGTCTTAATAAGTATGTATTTCTTATTGTCAAAAGATTTAGAGTAGATAAATATTTAATTAGTTGTGCAGTATTTTTATATTTTTTTATTTAAAATTTTAGAATAGATAAATATCTTATTTATTTGTTATGTATTTTTATTTAAAGTTTTAGAGTGGATAAATACATTATTTATTTATGTAATTTTATTTTTTATCATATTTTGTTAGTTTTATATTGAAAAGATTTTTGTAAAAGAAAAAGAAAAAAAGAAAATAAAATTAATTGCATGTAAAATTCCTCATAATTACGTTAATTTTTTCAAGTTTCTTAAATATTGATTTTATTCATTTATTTTAGGAGTTTTAGAATAGATAAAGATCTAATTAGTTAAGTAATTTTATTTTTATAGTTTTCATTAAAGTTTTCATGAAAAATTAAAAAAATATTATTTCAATTTTTATGATTATCTGCTAAATGGAATAGTAATTAATATTTACATAAGAGAGAGAGAGAGAGAGAGAGAGAGAGAGAGAGAGAGAGAGAAAATAGAATGATTTATTCAATCAAATAAAAAATATTGGAGCTTTAGTTTTACTAAATAACTAAATCTTAAGGATTAACCATTTTAATATTTACTTTAGAGAAAGGTTTTGTTAGACCAATTAGAAAAATATTAGATTTTTATATATTTAATAAATAATAAATATTAGGGATTAACTTTTCTGATTTGACAAAATACTAGGATCTCTCCCCAAAGGGCTCTTTCTTTGATGCTCTTTAAAATCACTTTTTTGCTTTTTGAAGCAAAAGTTTTATTTAATAATCAAAATTATTGTTTGGTTAAATTTTATATAGTACATTTTTGCTGCAAATGAGAAGCAAAAAATCGTTTAGTTTGCTTTAATAGAGAAGCAAAAAAACATTGCTTTTCTGTCAAAATAAAATATCTTTTTTTTTTTTGCTTCAATTTAGAAACCCGATAGTCAGTTTCTCTAAACTCAAGGAAAAGAGCACTTGTTACTATCGCCATCATCTCCAACGATCGACGATTATCTAGGACCCCTCCAACGTCATGGATTGGCCGATACAACCGTTCCAATGACCAGTCCAACCGATCCAATGTATTTTTTTTTTATTATTATTATTATTATGGAATGATCCAGACAAGTATCGACCTGAACCAGTCCAGTACCACTGCTTCGACAATCGGTCAAATCGATGAAATTTTTTTTTTTTAAAGGGCAATCCAATTTTTGTACTAGATCTGGACTAACCAGTATCGTCGGTTTGGATTGGGATCGGCCGGGGCCAGTCCAATCCTCGATACCGAGACTTTAATTGTAGAGAAATAATAGTTAAAATAATACTATAATATGAAAAAATAATTTATCAATTTATAGTTACCAAACATGTTTTTTTTTTTTTTGCTTTTTAGCAGTACAACAAAAGTTACCAAACAGCTTTTCTTTGAAAAAAGATCTTCTGAAAAGCAAAGAATTTGTTTATACTTTCTTGCTTCGGACATCAATTTTTTGAAAGCAAATCCAAACACAGCCTAAATCTTAAAGGTATTTTTCTTATTCTAATTTTACTTAAAACGAATCCAAAATCTTTGCGTATCTAAAATTCTCACGTGCAATGCACGGGGTGTTTCCTAGTAGTTTTAAAAAAGTATAAAACATTTGAACATTTAGGCCGGATGGGACTGGGCTCGGGCTTACTCCTTTGAGCCCGAAGGTTGGGCTGGCCGGACGTAATTTTTATTGGGTACAAGCCTGGACCTGGCCCGCAAGGCCCATTGCCACCCTCAGTCCGTATTCAATAGTGCAGATGTATAATTTGGAAGTTATTTTCAGAAATACCCCTAACACGTGCATAACGTGCTATGCACGTGATTACAAGCAGCTAGAATACGGGAGTTAATCCGAATTGGGTGAATTACATTCTCAACCCTTTAGTTTGGCATAATGGCAACAAATACCCTTCAAACCTTAACCATCACAAACACCTCTCCTATATTTTGAAAGCATATTACAGCCAAACCACTTCTGATAGTAACGGTTAATAAAATAATAGAATATTTTTTTTTAATTATAATATAATAACATATTTTAAGAACAAAAATATCATTTTATTCTTTGTTTAATGATTTTAGAGGACAAAATAAGTGCTTATTTAAAAGAGAAAAAAATCCTTCGTAACAATGAAAATTGTAAAAAGCACATCTATGTCTTATAATTGTAAGATAAATAAAAAAATAAAATTATTAAAAATAACAAATAATAAATAATTAATATTTATCATAATTATCATTTGATTACAAATGATCATTTTCTGTAATAAATCGTTAGATCTCCTTCTGGTTTAAGCGGTCCAATAAGGCTGTTGGTTGCAATAGCCATGGTTTGAGGAGCACTTGTTGTCATTATACCAAATCAAAGGGGTGTCAATGTAATTTACCCATTCGAATTAATAACCTATCGGCGTAAGCCAAAAACATATCAAGACGCTTCCCTCTTTTTAAATTTTGAAATTTAAACTGCTTTTTCTAGCCACGTGTCTTTATTTAAATTCCTAACAATACTTACAAAATTACCCCCAAACATTACTTGAATTGCATAATCACCTCTACAGTATTGACCATATAGTTGTTTTTGTAATTACGGGAAAGAGAAGGGGTATACAGACCCACCTATGCAGTAGATGCCAAATACAGATGCTCTCAATCAAGTCGAAAATGGCGGAATCCCTGCTAAAGTCAGCAAAGTTTCCTTCAAAATATAAACCCTCTGGAGTTCAGTTCTTGAACTCAAAAAAGCCTCTTTAATGGCGATTTAGGGTTTCTTCTTCTTCTTATAGTGTTTTGGCGTCTAACAAGAGAAGGGAAAAAGATGAAAGCTTCAATCAAGTTCCGTGACGATCAAAAGCCGCTTTTTAGAGCAAAAGTTCCTCTCAATATCTTAGGGTTTCCGTTCCAATCTGGAATTGAAGCCGGAGATTCGAAGGAGCTTTCTTTGAATCTCAGTACTTTCTTCGAATCCTGTCCGTCGTTGAAAGTAGAGTATCGTCCGAACGATCCATGGAACCCTTTCAGCCTCGTAGTGAAATCTGGTGTCGGACACCTCGGATCGCCGATCTCCTCTCCGATGACGATGAGCGCCGAGTTCAATTTCCTTGGCCGTGGAAACCCTAGCTTTCTCCTCCACTTCAGGCCTATGATCGGTGATTTCTCGATCAAGAAATCAGCCAGATCTCCGATCACTCTACCTTCACAGTCAACGGTTTTCGTCCCGAAAATGAAATCGCACAGTAAGGATGTCGATTCGGACACCGAAGGAACTGTTGACGGCGGCGAAACGCCGTTTGGTAAAGGCGTTTATCCTGGCGAAAAGATCAACGGTTTCTCGATAGAGAAGAAGACGTGTAACGCTATTAATAGCCTTTCATCAGGCGTGGAAGTTAACGCAAGAACGGTTTTACCGGTGAGAAGCCACGCTAAGATTAACTTCCGGTGGGGAATCGGTTTCCCGGCGGAATTGATGAACCCTTTCTCCGGTGTCCAGATTAGAAATCCGACGGCCAAGATATCGCATCTCCAGATTCCGTTCCTCGTGCTTAACAAGATCGGAATCGAACACGTGGCGAGAGAAGAATACAGAGATATTTCAAAGCGGGGTCCAGCTAGTGCTGACCTGGCGGAGACTTGTTTCACGGTAAAACGCCAGCTAGAGGTTCTACAATCGGAGAATGTGTTGTTGAGAAAAGCCATGGAGGAGCTCCGGTCCGTAATCTCTACGGGCAAGTGTACTCCGTCTGTCGGGTGTCAGGATTCCGGCGAGTACAAAGACAATGATATGAGAACCGGCAGGAAACCTTCGTCGGTAAAGAACAACCGGAACAACGAAAGGAAGACGTCGGAGTTTTGTGGGTCTGCCGGAAAAGTGACTGATGAGAAGGTAAATGAGGAGTTGAAGAAAACTTTGAATGGAGCGACTTGATGAGCTTTCTCCACCGTTAGATTTGGTATTTAAGTTGTGATATGAAAGAGATATGTAGGGTTGTTTAGTTTCGGTAATTTATGTTTTATTCTGTTTAAAGTAAATAGAGCTCCTTTGGCTTAAGATTAAAGATTGGAAATAAGAAAGGCCGATAAAATAATTATGAAGAGAAAATCAGTGAAATCATGGAAAGAAAATAGCTAAAGAGTCGGTTCGGCGCATTACGACACGATAGTAATTGGAGTCATGTCAAGTTAAGGGCGTATCGTAAATCACGAACCTAAGACGTAGACGACACTATAAATTGTGTTTGGTCGGGTACATCCCTACCAATGAGTAGGGTTGTAAACAACTCGAGCAATGCAAAGCTCAACTCCGGCTCATAAAATTTGGACAAGACTCTTTAAAAGTTTTTGCGCTCAAACTCGATTCAAGCTCACTAGTCTTTTCAGAGCTCAAATTCGACTCGTGAAAGGCTGAATAAAATATATATATATATATTAAGCTCAAATTTGTCCGAGCCTAAGCCCAAACCGAGTTAGCTCGGCTCATTTACGGCCCTACCAATGAGTAAAGAAAAAACATCAAGACACTGAGGTTTATATTAATTTACGCCTCATGGGATAACTCAGTGGGATCCTTGTGGCTCGTGAAGCATGATGACTTTGGTTCGAGTTCCGCGCTTAAATTGTACATGTGGCTTGCGAGGGTGATTGCAGGTAAAGAAAAAAGTATAAAAAAAATTATCCAATGGATGGTTAATGAAGCCAAAAATTGTAATTTTCTTACTTTAATTAAAACATTTACTATAATTAAATGTAATTTTCAAATTGATAGATGCAATTCACTATCTTGACACTCCCCTCTCCAGATGGCAATGAACGGATTAATGGGTAGAGTCCCACCCCTTTGCATGGTTTGGTAAGTGATAAATAGGGTTTGAGTTTGATGAAACCTGACCTAATATATTTATAAAAGGTTATGATAAGAAAATCTTGATTTTTATGTTTGGTTAATAGGAAAGAATGAGAAAAGTTTTTTATTTGTCAATTTTACCTTTTATTGTACAAGTCTAGGAGAAATAAAGCTTTAGTGGTGAAGGGTAAGATAGAGAATATGCTCTTTTTCTCGCATTTTTATTATTCTTTTTTTCAAACTTCTTTCATTTTTATCGAAAAACAATTATTTTTTTTTTTTTTTTTTTTACAGTGAAAGAAATGCACACTTTTTGATACCCAAATATATATAATATACAAGAAAATCATCCTTCCTTTTCTTTCAGCATTCCAAACGGACCCTAAAAAAATTGATTTCATCTCCATGCCAATCTTGAGCTGGCTTGGGAAGTCTTGATAAGGAAACTATTCAAGTTGCTTATGAAAAGTTTAAGGGTTGGAAGGCATTTAAAGATGTCATTATCTCGAACAAACATACAATTCAATGCTTTTTAAGTTGAAAAGAAGAAATGGGATTTATTAGTCGGACACGACAGGGTAAAGAGATTTTGTGGCTTGTTATCGAGGGCTTACCATCTGGAATGAAAAGATTAGAGCATCAATTGGAGTATGTGCAGATGCATGTCACACATCCAACAGATCATCTATTAGTACGCCCAACAGATCATCAATTAGTTATCTGTTGATTTGCACGTGAAGACCGTGAGACGATCAAATTGAATGCATGATTCATATCCTTACATGCTCTACCTGATATTTCATCCTTTTTGCTCTAGATGATATGATCTAACCGGAGAATACCTTTAGGCTCGTTAATCAAAATTAGATATAGGTGGATTTCAAATCATTTAAAGTCTGTAGTAACAACCAAATTACGTAAACGTGTCATCAAACAAATCCATGTGATTTAGAAAAAACAGAAAAGAACTAATTGACACCGATAGCAGTCATGTCAGGGTATTTGATTTCATTGCCTATTTTTCCTTGGCTTGGGATGTTGCAAAGAGAACCATGTAACTAATCCCCATGTCCCACAAACTAGGGGTGGCAATGGTCGAGTGTCCCGCTTGGCCCGATTAGCCCGACTTATGTTTGTCAGGCTTGGGCAAGGGTAATTAGCCCGTAAGGTCCGGTCAAGCTAGAATTTAAGGTCCAATTGAGATTTAGGGCCGGACTCAAGTGGATGTTAGATTGGCCCGGCCCAACCCTATCTATGCAGTATATTTAATTACTATTTTTTTATATTGCATACATATAAATATTGTATTATCAATACAAAAGTCAATACTATTTTATAATTCTAATATACTATATATTATAAATCTCAAAACTTATAACTTTTTTTATAAGCATTTATAAAATATCCTTATAATTTATAGGTTTTTTAATTTTAAAAAATAAAGCATTTGAATTTTTAAGATCGGACTGAACCAAACTTGGATTTAAAACATTTTAAATATATCGGACTTGGACTTGGACTTACACTTTTGAGCTCGAAGGTCAGACCAGCTCGAACTTATGTATACATAAATAATTTAATTTATATTGGAATGCAAGCCCAACCGGTTGCCGGTTACCACCCCATAACACAAACATGGTTTCAAGGATCGGTCCGGATCGGCTGGTCCGTATCGGGATTGACTAAGACCGGTCCGATCCTAAGCCATGATACAACTATTGTATTAAGGGGCTGTAGATTGGACCGGTCCAATTGATACCGATCCGGACCAGTCTAATGACTGGATTGGATCGATCCAATTTTTTTTTTTTTTTGAAATATTGACTTGGACCGAATACTGACCGGTATTGCTGTTCTTATAACCGGTTGGGCTGATTCAATTTTTCTTTTAAGGACGATCCAACTTTTGGATCCGCCTGTACAGGCCGATATCACCGATCCGGATTGGGATCGGCCGAGACCGGTCCGATCCAAGATCCCCGATACTTAAAACCCTGAACACAAAGCACAGTACCTTCTTCTAAAGGCAAAAGCTGATGTTACAAAAACAAGAGATGGCCGGATAACATCCTATATATGGGACAGCTTTGATATGGTGAATGACAGCCTCGATCCAACTGGATGGGTGTGGATGGTTGAACTGGTTAAACCACCGGTTCAGTAGTCTTTAATGGTTGCTAAAAAAAACACGGTTCAGTAGTCTCTTTGCTAAACTTAAAAAGCATTAAAAATTGAACGGCCAATGATATTTGTGACAAATACTATTATTACACATGTATTAAGTGGAGCTTATAGCTCGGTTCGGTTTGGTTCGTGTTGATATAAACTCAGGACCAAACCGACATTAGTGAAGGTTAACCTGAAACAGAACCAAATCGAATTGAGAACCAAACTTCCCAACCCGAAAACCGAATCAAATTGAAATGAAAAATCCTAAACCCTAAATCCAAACCAACCCAAATTACTGTTTTGGTTCGGTTCGGAATAGTGAGGTCAAATTAATACAATGTTGCTTAGAATTACATTATATATATACTATAATTCCGGTTAGATTATATACTCTAGAGTCTGGGTTTCAGTTCTATTTGACCGTGGTTTCAACCTAAATCCAAATCGATCTAATTCGATTTTATAATTTCAAAACCAAAACTAAACCAAGTATATCTAAAAAACCAATCCAAACCAAGCCAAAGTCGGTTTGGAGTGATTTGGTTTTGGGTTTGGCCGACCAAAGTTGCACTCCTAGTTTATACGGATCAAAACATTGTTTACGTGAACGGTTCAGAAGATGCCTTGTTAAGTAGAAGATGTGATCGAGCACATCATTTTTCCATGTGGCGAGAAAAGTCTTGGCTCACCAGCAACAGAACCTGGTAAGGCATGACATAATATCATTCACCTTTTTTCTCCACCTTTTTGAAAGAAAGCTATTTCTATTTAGTCTTGCTAGTCATCTGGACCGTTCGAATGCTGATCACTGGCCCACCATGAGATTCCTACTAAACTCCATTATCCTGGCCCGTCAAAAAATGGACCAATGGCCCAACACCAGATTCCTAACCATTGATTGCTTTACTTTGAGTGACTCGGCGACAAATCAAAAACTACCGCGTGTGATTCATAAGGGGTATATTCGTCCGGAAAATATATATAGGTCTGGGGTTCGAGTCATCACGGCAACGAGGTCATGACTTAGGTTTTGTGCCCTTAACCGTACCTAACCTACCGAAAGGAAAACGACAAGAACTAAAGGGGTAACGTCGTCATTTCACGTACTTGGGGTGACCGTATGTAATTAATTTCGATATGAGGGGTAGCAATGTGATATATCAAAAACAGAGAGACTATAAGTTTTAACGAGTTGCGTGCTCGAGATCAAACCGAGCGGCGAAGAGAGAGAAAAGAGAAAAACCGAAAATAAGAGAAATAAAAGGAAAGAAGAAGACGAAGAAGAAAGAGAAACGTGAAAACCCTAGTCGTTTGAATCGAAGAATGAAGGAATCACAGAGTGTTTGAGAAGGAGAGATATGAGAAATCATGGCGAAAGGCAAAGATAAAGAGAAGGAAACTGGTTGGGGAACATGGGAGGAGCTTTTGCTAGCATGCGCCGTTCACCGGTACGGGACTAAGTGTTGGGATTCGGTCGCCATGGAAATACAGAACCGAAGTTCTTCGAATCATCTCTTAACCGCTCAGAACTGTAAACAGAAATTCATCGACCTTAAACGCAGATTCATGGAGAAAGATAATGAAATCAACGACAGAGAAGACGAATCTGAAACTGACGATAAGGTAGATAGGTTTCCGTGGCTCGATGAGTTGAGGAAACTCCGAGTCGCAGAGCTTAGACGCGAGGTTCAACGATACGATGTTTCTATCGTGTAAATTTCCGTTCTTCTGCTGTTATTTTTTACGTGATTCCGTAATTTCTCGAAGATTTAAATTCAAAAAAAGCGTTTATTTGATGTTATTTTTTCGGATGGAGTGGTTTCGTATCTTGAGAGCTTTTGATCTGCTTTGTCTTTCGCAGGTCTCTTCAATTGAAAGTGAATAGATTGAAGGAAGAACGCGATCGGAGCTCGAGAGAGAAAGAGAATGGAGAACAGAAGCTAGATCTGGACGAGTCGAAAAGCGTCGGATACGAGGAAAAGGCTGGTGAACCGGATAAATCTCCGCCGGAGAACGTCGCCAGAAAATCGGTTTCCGACGAGGAATCCGAACGTGAAAACCAGTCGTTCAACGAGTCGAATTCGACGGATCCGGAAGGCGAGAGTCGGAAAGCCGGCGTAGAAGAGAAGCCGGAGCCGGTTGAAACCTCGAACGCGAAACCGGATCCGGTTCCCTCGGAGTCCAAGCCGGTTTGCGAAGGTTCATACAACGGTAGCTCGGAAACGATAGGGAAAGACTCGCCGGATGTGCCGACCGGAAACTCTTTGAAAAAGGTTCCGGCAAGAGAGGCCGGTGACTCGCCCGAGTTCTGGGAATCGATAGCCAAGTCCAAGGGTCGAGCCGAGGAGGGGACCAAAGAGAACAGCGACGTGCAAAGCTCGGCGAGTCTATCTATGAGGAAACGCCGGAAAAAGGAAATTTCCGGCAGTAGCAGCGGCGAGGAGCCGGAGAATGACGAGGTTTCTCGCGCCATCAAACGGATCTCAGTCAAATCTCAACCGTTGGTTCGTTTTCTCGAGATTATCCGGTCTCACAAATACGGCTCCGTATTCGAGCGCCGGCTCGAAAGCCAGGTATTCTACTATTCTTTATTCTCTACTCAACGTATATCTTTTTTCTTTAAAAATAAAATAAAATTTAAACGAATACTTTCAAATGATACTATGCTACGGCGCACTACCATCCAAACTATGATCAACGGTTTATTGATGTGTTGAGGAGGACCCATCGAAGAATTTTAAAATATCTTCGACGCCCTATGATTATTAAAAACACTTTCCGTGTTTTTGTTTTGGTACAGTGTGATGTAAGGTTCTAGGGACGGTCAGCCAGTATCTGCATGCGACGTGGCGCGCATGCAGGTGGGTGGGACCCAGTTTTCTATGGTCCCACCAGAGAGGGTCTTTGAGAGGAATGTCCTCTCTTGCTGTGATAGTGTTTTCCGGTGTGTCTCCTCTCTACGTGGCTTCGTTGGGACAGCATCCTTTGAGATGCTGTTGCAGGAAATCTATGGTGGGGATTCATCTAGACGTAAAGAGACTTACGTTTTAGCTCTACACGTGGCTGATATACAATCGGGGTCTCCAATATTAGTTGGATATCACAAAGGTGGTTGTCTGTTTTTGAGTGGATATATGATCATATACTTGAAATGGTGGTCCCGATATGTAGGTAGTAGTAATTCGATTAGTTGCTGGTCCGGCAGAATAAGTTTACCTATATTCCGAGCCTCATGGCCTCTACTCTACTATATGATAGTAGGGCTAGGGATGTGCAAATGGGTTGGATTACGTGTGCCAGCCCAGCCCAGCATGATTTGACCTGTACCTAGCCTTGGCACGGCACGAATGACCTTATAGTGCCATGCCTGGCATGGGCTCATGGCCCACGGCTGGAGCACGATTGGGGCATGGGCACAATTAAGTTTTGGGCCCGCCCCGACTTGGCATGATTGCCTGAAATTAGCATGGCACAAAAGGTACGGCTCTTATTGTATCGGGGCCGATACAAAATGCCTGTTTGTACACCCCTAAGTAGGGTCCGGTTAGTCCGGTCCAAAATTTGGGCTGGTTAGGTAAGAGATAGGCCCGTGGTGTTGGGTTCGGGCTTAGAAAAGTAATATATTGGATTACTTGCTGGTCCGGGAGGATAAGTTGTTTGTATATTTCGGCTCATGGGCATTACTATGATGTGATAGTAGGGCCCATTAGTCCGGCCCAAAATTCAGGCCAGCTTATGCAAGGGATATAGACCCGTGTTATCAAACCCAACTTGGTCAAGTTTAGAGCCGGGTTTGGGCAAGAAAATACATATCCGGCCCGGCTCTATAATATTAGCTTTTCATGTATTTTTTTTCTTTTGAATGTGTGAGTTTACGTTCTTAAATAGAAAATTTTGGAATATATTAGATATTTGAAAACATTATTATAAAAATATCTTAAAATATCATTCAAAATTATATTTTTATAGTTTTAAATAGAGAAATTGAGTTTTTAAGGTCGGGTCGGGTTCAGGCTTAGACTAGTGTGCATGCCCGTCTCGAGCTCCCCAAATCCGGCCTGTTGCCACCATAGGTACTTGTCTTTAGGGGTGTAAAACGGGCCGGGCCGGGCCGGGCCTCTCAAGTGTTAGCCTGCTCTGGCACAACTCGTGCTTAGAACTGTAAACGCGCAGAGCTCAGGCTTGTAAATCTCTAGCAAAGCTCAGGCTTGTTAAAAAATTTTAGGCCCTGAGCCAAGCCAAGCTTTGCCTAGCTCAGCACGTAAAAAGTTCAGTTTATAAAAAGCTCAATTCGTAAAAAAGCTTAGATTACTACAAATGTATTAATATTATGCTTGATAATTATTATTATATGTAATATAATATGTTAACATGTATGTTTAATATTAGTACATAATATAAGATATAGTAATATAAACGTATAATCTCATATACAAACTGAGCCGAGCCTACCCAAGCTCGGCTCAAGCTCGATAAGATAACGAGCTTTTTTTTGGGCTCAGGCTCGACTTGCGAGCCTAATTGTAGAGCTCAAGCTCAGCTCATAACTCGGCTCGTTGACAGCCCTACTTGTGGTGTGTTGTGCCTGGGTTTCATGGCCCACGGCACGGGTACAGTTTGGCCATCGCAGGCTGGAGCACCACGCCGGCAAGCACGACTCTTGCCGTGTTGGATGGGGCCGGGACCCACACGTACACCCGTACGGGTCTTTGGGGGGATCTATTTGATTTTTCTTCAAAGAGTGTCAATTGGGACAGTTCCAATTTCCAATTGTATAGAGTACACTTACCTTTGTTTACCACGACTAGATGAGCGCGTATTTGCGTCTATGTTCAACTCGTTTACCACGTTCTTTTTACAAGACTTGCTTTCTTACGACCAGAGCTTCCACCTTATTTATGGAGTTGTAGTTTGCTGATACCAGTCCTTCACTCCACGTCTGACTCTGACCACTAAACGGTTTGACCCGCTTTTATATTTATCTCTTCATCTATATTTACTATTATATTAAATAGAATTTTTTTTTGGCATTGACCTAACTATGTATTAAATGCTCCTTGACTACATATTAAAGAAGAAAAGTCAAGAATATTTTGATACAAACAATAAAATACAATTTTAATCAGATTAAAACACCATCTTACATTCTTAATCTTTCTCCTTCAGAGTTTCCCATTTCACCATTCTCATTTCTTTTTTCTTCGTAGTTAAGATCATTCGGCTTGGGACGAGTCACGGTCCCCAGACGTTCCCAAAATATGCTAAAGTTCTCTGATTCAGTCCAAAATCAAGTTAGATTGTCCGATCCAGATGAATTGACTCGGTTTTGGATGATTTAGATCGGATGATTCAAATCTAACTCAAAAATTTTATGAAATTGGGCTGTTTGGATCGGCGATCCAACTCTGTATTAGACCAGGACGATCCCCGATCCGATACCGAGTCTAAACACTACGCATATTATATGATATGAATATAGTAATAAAGTTAATGAATAATATATTTGAGACATGCACGTGCATAGCATGTGGATATGTAATTTGAGCTTTGTGTGTTGCATAATTGCGTACTAAATACGAAGGGTGTCAACTGGTAGCTGATACCCGACAGGACGACCCCATCTGATAGAATGGGTATCTGGGTAAACCCATCAGGTTGGGTCATTTAGCTTTCTTAACTATTCTTTCATGAGGTAGTTCGGCAATAAACAAACAAAACTTAGTTTATAATTTAAGTTGTTTGTTACTTGGATTTTCAACAACTAATCATTAAAATATTTATTAATTATCTATCAAAAGATTCAAAACTACATAATGATTCAACTTTATGAATTTTTCACGTCAATTTCTATTAGATATTCGTTTATGTTATCCATTATGTGTAATATGTATTGGGTTAATTATTTTCTCTTAACTTTTATTACATTAAATCGAAAACTGAATCAAACCGAAATAGATATCGAAAATTTTGATTTTTGGTTCGTTTTGACAAAATTAATATTATTTTCTTTATAAAACACAAATACACACGTCTATATGTTTATATTTATATATATATATATATATATATATATATATATATAATCTACGTCAGATTTCGGTTAGGTTTGGTTTAGTCGAAGCCTTAACAAAAAACTAAACCAAATTAATTAGGTTTTTTGTTTTTTAAACCATAACCAAACTAGAATGAAAAGGAAAAAAAAAAAAAAAAGAAAGCTAAATCAAACCGACTTTTCTTGGTTTTTGGCTTAAACTGAACCAATTGACACCCTTAGACTGCGTTTGACTCAGCTTGTTCTTATGGATAAGCACCCATTGGATAAGTTGCTCAATAAGAACACTTATCTACAACAACAATGAACTGCTTATTTGAAGAAAATAGCGTTTGATAAATATATTTATTTAAGTGCTTATAAAAGTTTACAGGTAAAATAGGTATTATTAAAGTTTAGAAATAAAATTTATTTAAGTATTTATGAAACTTTAGGTGTAAAATAGGTATTTTAAAAATATTATTAAAGTTGTGAAATTGCTTAACGCTTAAGATCTTGGGAGAAGTTGCTCTCAGCAGCTTCTCCTAATGGGTAGCTTTCCTTTACTGCTTATGGGTTACCCATAAGCGCTACCAAACACGTATTGAATTTTAAAAAGTGCTTATATAAGCTATAAGCTGTAATAAGTACTTATGGAACCGGACCAAAGGCAGCCTTAGTTTTTATGGTAAGAACTCTGACCTGTAATGTTTTTTTTTTTTTTTGGCAGGAAACCGGCAAGTACAAGAGCTTGATCCGGCAACATGTCGATATAGAAACGGTTCGGACCAAGCTGGAGGAAGGAAGCTATTCCTCATGCAACCGCAAATTCTTTCGTGATCTATTGCTTCTCTTCAACAACGCCCTTGTTTTTTACCCCAAAAACTCTTCACAATCCATTGCTGCCTATGAACTCCGAGACCTCGTCACAAAAGAGATTCTACATAGACCCCGGAAATCCAACAAGCCTTCAGCAGAACCCGTTAAACCGGCTAGACCAATCCCACCGGTCCAACCGGTTCAACCTCTATCAAAAACTGATTCCGAACCACCTGAACCATCTGAACTTGAACCATTGCTAGTAAAATCCAAGCCCAAGCCATCTGGTCCTATAATAGTTTGTCGTAAAAGAAGTTCGATCTCTGCCAAGGAAAGAAAAGGAACTACGATCGTGGAAGATAAACCACTTCCTGTTCTTGTTCCTGATCGGAAGCAAATCGATAATTCCTCTACCGATGTAGTAGTAATGGAGGAACAGGTGAAGAAGAGGACGAGGGAGCGATCGGCTTCTGGCGCAAGAAGCTCAAGGGTAGGAAGTAAGAGCCGCGTGAACAACCCTATTTCAAGCTTGAAGCATGATTTGGTGTTGAAAGTTGAAGCGACTCGGGATGATAACCCGGAGCCTAAAAAGGAAAAGAAGAACAATGGCAATAATAGTAATGCAGGTGTAATAGGGAAGAAGCGAAGCGCGGCGAATTTCTTGAACAGGATGAAGCGGAACTTATCTTCTAATGGAACTTTGTTAGAGACGTTGAAGAGTTCGGTTAATAATAGTAGTAAAGGAGGAGGAGGAGGAGGTGGTGGTGGTGGTGGAGGAGGAGCGGAGCGGAAGAAAAGTGGAGGGAGGGGGGATGGAAGGAGGGATCAGGTTAACGTTACACGGCAAAGTGCTACCGGGAAACAAGCCCAGGAACAGGGAAGTCCGGTGAAGAGGAGCGTTGGGAGGCCTCCGAAGAGAGCGATGGCTGCGGCTCCGGCACCGGTTAAGCGGGGTAGGGAATCGGTTGAAACGGAGACGGTGGCTTCTAGGCAGCCAAGGAAACGATCGAGGAGGTGATCGCATGGCAGGTTCTGTAAATTATGTAGTTTTTTCTTTTTTGGAATTTTTGTAACATTTCACACTTTTTTTTTTCCTTCTTATTTAATTCGTTACGTGTGAGGGGTTTGTATAACTTTTCATTTGAGCCTTCGATGCCTAATTATGCATACATTAAGGGGGTTGCGTTTGGCGCTCTTGGCTCTTGTGCTTTTGGTAAGTATTTTTGGATAAGTGGCTCAATGGAAGTATTTATCTGTAGCAGTATAATAAAGGGATTTGAATCGTTTGCGAGATTTGATACAATTTTTTTAATAATACAATTTAATAGTGTCACACAAGCGGCATTAGAATGGGTGAATTATCATTTTTAAACTTCTAGGAGACGTATTAACCTCAAATTGGCTTTTATCTTCTTGTTGGTTGATATCGTGGAATCATAGGTTGGAGTGTAGAGATTCGGCTTGACCGTCGATCACACCTATGTTTGTAGCTGCAACACATTAAGGACATCTGAAATATCCACAATAGGTTCCCGTTCGAGATGGAGATCTCTTGTCTGACGAACACAAATAATCAACCTCTTAATCAATTATTCACAAGTTGGTCATGTTATACTGAACACATCTCTCAATTGGCCTTCTCATTTTATGTCAGGGATCCAAACATACAAAAGTCGAGCATTTCGAGACCTTTGGAGCACTAGGGTGGGCAAAAATAGACCCTAGAGGACATGGATATCCCTTGGAAAACTCAACTAGGCATTGCAGAAATCCTAACCCCGTCACCTAGGCCCAACCTTGGCGGGGTGGTGTCCGGCACCCATGCGAAGGTGTCCACGAGTCCAGTCTTGGCCCGACGGAGCCTTTTTCTAGGTTTGTTTTTTCTTTTGTTTTTAAATGTCTTATGACAAAACCGTCCAGATCCTCTCTTGGCATTTGCTGGTGAGTCTAGGTCCTCCAGGATGCCAACTGTGCTCTGTGCTCGTCAATGTCTCAACTCGTCCATATGGAGATGCCCACGTGAATCCAATCCGACCAAATTCACAAAAGTTATTAATCTCTCAACTTGCTTATCCAAAACCACAAAGATAATGAACTTTTTTCCATTCGTTTTTTTGGTTGGCTTGGAGCCTAATTGTAGAGCTTATAAATTAAATTACAGCACTAATCTGTGTATTCCTTCATGCCACGCAGTTAAACTTTATGCTACTGCTGCTTATAAGAAAAAAAAAAAAAAACTGTTTCCTGGGATCCAACCCGCTCCACAAAAGGGTGGTTCGATCATGTTCTCTCCAAACCGGTTCGATATCCATTAGATTCGGTCCGGTCTGGTTCAATAGGAACTCCCGCCGTTTCTCATTAAAATTCGAAATTCCAAATACTTGACCGTTAAGACGGTTAAATAACATAAATTCCGAGAGCCTTTCCATTTTCAGCTTCTAGGGTTTCTCCTCCAAACCTCACAGAATCCAAGCTCGCAGCTTCTAGGGTTTCTCAACTGCGATCACAGTATCATCTGGAGGTAATGGATGCAAACTTTATTAGCATTAACTCTTGATCTCATCCTGTTTGATTTGTTGGAATTTTTTTGGTACAAACTTCGAATTCGAGTTTGATTATTTTCTTAGTTCTTTATTGATTCTGTTGCTGATTTGAGATCAAAGTCTGAATTGTGGAATCGATGAACTTAGTTGCAGCAAGTTGATAATAATATATATCTGTCCTGTTAGATCTGCTCCGTTCGTGTATTGGCTTCTTCAGGACCAGTTAGAACCTAGATATTGATCGCATGGTTAGCGATTTGGCGGAACTAAATGGGATTTTTTCGTCTTCTTGCTTGATTTATTTTTTATTAATTTATTTTTTAAGATTTTATCTATTCCTCACCTTTAACTACAATAAATTCGAAGGGCATCGAGGTTAGTTTTGTTGAACTATTCGATTTTACATTGTTGTGCCGCTCTCTATCAGCTTAAGCTTTTAGAGTAATAATTGTCAATATGGTATCCAAGAGGGAGGTTGAGTGTTCGAATCCCAGGAGTGTGTGTTTATGTATTTTCCTTAGTGCCTTGTATTCTCCCACGGATGTTCTGTTCCCATGTGGCGCCTGTACATGCGGGGGTGTTGAACTATTTGATATACATTATTGTGCGGTTCTCTATCAGCTTAAGCTTTAAGAGTAACTGGTCATCAACAAGTTTCTCTCTCTCTCTCTCTCTCTCTCTCTCTCTCTCCTCCTTTTCCAAACTTAATTAAGCAATGCAGTCTAAGTTGTTTTGATGCAGCTTTGTCTTAAGAGCTGCAAATCTAGGTTCAATTTGGTGGTTGTAGGGGCCCCTAGTCCATTTGGGGCTCCATCTATGAAAGATGGGAAATAGAAATAGATCCTAAATGCTAAGGGCTTAACAGAAGCTGAATCTTATGAACCATCAGGCTCCCACACGCTGATCCAACTCGGGGTTGGCCGATCCAAACATTGCCCATTTGTTTTTTTTTTTTAAAAAATCATAAAATCTTTTAGGGGAGTCGGACAATCCATGTTGGATCGTCCGATATGCTTGTCCAAAACGGAGTCAGATCGTCTGGATCGGATCGAGTCAGAGAACTTTAGCAATTTTCGGGAATGGCTTGGAATCGTGACTCGTCCCGAGCCAATCCCGAGTCGTATCGGCCGATCTGACTCAGGATCGGCCAATACTTAACACTATGCCCACACCTCAACATACTTGAAGGGTTTTCACTTAGAAGAGCTTGATTCCAAAACTTAGTTTGATTGGGATCATTTTTTCTTAACCTTGTGAATTGGTGGGTAATTGTACAGAATATTTATCAATTGAGCTAAGGTTCGAGCCCAAGAAAATATATTAGGTTGCATTGAAGGTAAAACAATCATCATCTAAACAAGCATATACCGACATTTTTAACAACCTTGAAGTCTCTTCTTCTTAATTTCTGAATCTGATTCTGAGTCCTCTACTGCTTTTCTCTTCCTTCAACCTTCAAGGATAAAGACATGAACACTTACTACACAGCTTATCAGTTCAGTAGATACTTCATAAGGTAAGTTGAGATGTAGATGTAGCTGGTGAGAAAAAAAGACTTGAAATCATCCCATTATGACTCGTTTTTGATGAAATCTTTGTGATGGAAGCAAAAGACTAGAAATCAAAAACAGATTTGTTAAGAACTTTGTAGATGGACATTTTGCTCTACATACCGATTCCAAGAAAGACACAAGACCTTACTAAGATGAGTCTGAATTAGAGGAACCTTTACTTACTGTCTCATGGCCTACTAACATCCAATTCATCAACTTCTACATTCCAGGCTGCAAAAAATGCGAGAACCGTGAAGTATATGGTTTTTTATCTGCAGATTTGTTAAGAACTGCAACAAAAACAACAAAAATGTGCCATTAGAAGAGCAAGTAATTATATTTGTCTATGACTCAGTAAAATCTCCATTTTTATTAGAAGTTCTAAGAAAATTCAAGCAAAAAAAAAAGAAAATTGATCTTAAGGTCTTACTGATAGAGATCCAGATCCAAAGTCTAAATAGGGTTGGTAAAATGCGACCATTCCAGATGCCATCCGATTCATTAGATGTATTATATTAACACAAATCATCCTCTTTCTCTCGAATCTGTTTAAGATAAAACCATGCAAATTAAGTAAGTTTAGATGCAGGCTTCTCTTTCATCTTGATACTTTTCATCCTAAGTCCATAATTCTTAGGCCATTTTTACTTGGCATATTTTAATGTTTTACAAAAGTTTTGTATATCTATTTGATTGGATACTTGGATTTCGTTTATTATGTTGAGGTGTGGAGCTTGACCTCTGTTCTCAATGGTTGAGCTCGGCGGTGAGCTTGTTGGGGTTGCGAGGGGGGCCAACTCGCTCCCCTGCTCAGGGGTTCTGGGGTGAAGCCCCCGACCCGAATTTTGGTCAGTTATTATTTAGGGAAGTTTCGTATTTTTGCTCATTGGGATGTAACCATAACTTAATTCATGAGGATTAGGGTGTATACAATTTTCGGTTAGAGTGGGAAAGTGGTGCGAGAGATCTCTCTAACCTTGTTCCTGTTTTCTTGATTATAGTGGATTTTTTGTTGTTCCATGGTCGTTTGTTCCTGTTTTTCTTGATTATAGTGGATTTTTTGTTGTTCCGTGGTCATTTCTTGAAAGGGTTTTCCACGTAAATTCATGTGTGCTTGTTTATTTCCCGTTGTTGTTTGTTTTATTGTTCTCTACATATTATGCATATTCGAAATGGTTCTATTATGTGGCCGAGATAGTTAATGTCGCTTATAGTATTAGATATACCTTTTTAGTGCAGAAGCAATCTGTTTTGACATTTGAGCATCAGAATCACTCTCAATGACCTTCTCAAGCTCTTGTATGAGTTGGTAACTGTCCTGCATTTCCAATGTAAAGAAGATCAGGAGAGTTCATGAGAGACTATTAGCCTCTCTCAAAGTATTCAGTTTTGAACTAAAATTAAAGAAGCTATCTCTTATATGTCTCTATAAAAATCATCAGAAATAGAATGTAACAGACCTCAATTGCCATGCAACCTCCCTGGCCAAAATTTGGCTGCACTGGGTGGGCCGAATCGCCTAACAGGGTCACTCGACCTCTGCTCCAGCAATGGAGCATGTCTCTATCATAGATATCTCTTCGCAAGATCTTCGGTTCCGGGGTTTCCATAATTAGTATGGTGACTTCGTCACACCAGTGTCCGAACAGTTCCAAAAGCCTCTTCTTCTTGCCTGTGGAATTCAAAAAGCTTTGCAGAAAATAATCCTACTTACATTGTATGAAATTGAAAATTTTGGATGACAAAGAAGGCTTGCCTCTAGGAGGATCAGTATTGCCAGGAGGCTCTTTGTTGAACCCATACCATTGCATCTTCCCATCTCCAATATCGGCGAACGCAAAATACTGATTCGGACCCAAGAAAACCTTATATCTTCATAATCAAACAAGCAAGTAAGTATTTGATCGCTGTCAAATCAAAAAAAGAAGAAGAAGAAGAAGGTCTAAACATGTTCTTTTTTTTCTTCTTTTTTTTTTTTTATCGTCTGCTTGTTGAACCTTGTGAATCGCGTGAAAGTAGGATACTCCAAATTCGGGGGTTAAAGAGGTTCATAAAAAGTTCTTGGTGGAAAAAAATGTGAATTAAAGATCCCACTGGATCGAATTTTTTCCATGAATTTAAGAAAGAGTCGTGAGAATTCTTGATCATTCTCAATTCCATGATCCAGGATTTTGATGTTGGTCTTTGATTCCTCCTAAAGATTTTATTTCGATTGGTATTTGGTTATTCATGATGCAATGTAGTTTAAGGTAAATTACATACGCGACTGTATCAATATATGGAGGAACATAGTTCACTATTCCAGTATAGCATGTAAAATTTGAATATTTCGCTTCTTGCCACCCAAACAGTTTTGATCTGACCTAAAATAGTGAAAAAGAACAACAAAGAGATCAAAATTCCAGTTTTTGAACCAAATTTAAGTGAAATATAATTCCATAAGAAGAGGGTTAAGATTACTTTGGACCATAACCCATCTGCCCCAACTAAAATATCACCTTCATAACGCCGGCCGTCTTCTAGGATTGCAGTGACCTGATATCAACTGAAAAATGAGATATATATATATCTCATTTTTCAGTTGATATATCTTACAAGCTTTGGTTATTTTAACAAAGAAGATAGTACCTTATCAGAGTCTTCCTTGAAGTCCACAACCTTTGATCTGTTACACACTAAATTAGTTCCAACTGCATTCAACAAGATATCTTGCATTGTCATCCTGCAGATCATTTGTGTGAAAGGGAGCCCCCTCTCTAGGGCAGGATTTAAAAGATCCAACTTGACAAACCTGAAATAAGAACAAAATAAATGAACTTAAAAAAAAAATTGATTGCAAAAGATGAATGATCTAAAAATTCGTTTTTGTAAAAACCTGCTGAACAGATGAATTCTTTGAAGGAGCTACAACTCGGTAGTAAGTAAACAAAAAAAAAAAAAAAAAAAAACAATTTTAGTTGTTCTTCATACAATAACCTACAGATTGAAATGGTTTGTACTCATCCAATAAGATCTTAGAATGTCTCCATTAAATGCTTATGAAGGTTCAAATACTCCCTCTTTTTTTTTTTTTTTAGATACTTTTTGTAAGATTGAAGAATAACACATTACCTGATCATGTTGCAATAGAGATTTAAACTGGATTCTCAAATAAAGTTCAAACTGAGCTAGACCTTTTTTTTTTAAAATTTTTTTATTTATTTATTCATTTTGTTGTTGTTGTTAATTTTGAATACATAGTATCAAGAAAAGACTAAATGATAATACTGTCCAAAAAAGAAAAGAAGAATTCAAAGTGTACCATTCACCCGAGAGGCCATCGGCTATGCCGTTAATCCGATCACCGGTTATACAACCTGCTTCTATGATTTGCCTTGCGACCTCCTTATCGATGGATTCCAACACAGCGAATGCATTGCTGTTGAGCTGAATCGGACCTCGCTGCCTCCCCTCTCCTCGTGCAGCGCTTAAGTCCTTTTCAAGAACTCTCACTTCAAATCCTTTCTTCTTCGCCGCCAAGGCAAGAACTAGCCCACCAATACCCCCACCAGCGATCAAAATCCTAAGTTTCTTCACAGAATCCCCTCCTTCACACTGCATAACAGGCCTTCTTATACAGGACCTCCTTGATCTAAATTCAGGGATTTTGATTTGGTTATTGTATTGATTGCAGAAACAAAGTCCTTGTAGAGATGCCATAGATCAAAGTTAAAGTTCAGAAAAAACTTGAGACTTCTTCACTTGTTAGATATGGAATTTATATTGTAGGCCAAGCTTGTGATGATTGAGTCTCTATATATAATTTCATTTTGTTTTTTCTGCTGTCAATGACTAAACAGAATGGCAGACAAACTAATTAACTGTTGCAATCCCCAAAAACACAAACACATACACACACTTTATATATATACTATTAAAAGCAAATACTACTTTTAGATTTTTGCATTACATTCCTATATTATTTTTTTTTTTTTTTAAGTTTGAATATAATACTTCTATTTTTATTAAAACTCTTCCACCCCACCCACGTTTTTATTTTTATTAAAACTCTTTCACCCATAAATCCTATCTCTTATCCCTAAAAATCCCCTATTTTTTTGGACTATAACTCATCGATTTAAATTTGTATTAGTTAATTATCCACTCCAATTATCTTCTATTTTTATTGAACAATATAAATTTCATTTTTAGACTAAAACTCTTCTTCCACTTCACCCACATTTTAGTACTTCCTTTATTTAATTTTTTTTTAAAAGTTTTAATATAATACTTCTATTTTTATTAAAACTCTTCCATCCCACCCATGTTATTTTTATTAAAACTCTTTCACCTATAAATCCTATCTTGTATCCCTAAAAATCCCCTATTTTTTTGGACTATCAAATTAAGAAATCTAAATATTGAAAAAATAATAGTTAAATAAATTAAAAATATAAATAATTATCAAAATTTTAAATTTGATTAGTTATAAAAAATCTTACTAACGAATTGAAGAATCTAACTAATAAGAGAAATTAAGAATTTAATTATCAACTAATAAGAGAAGCCAATAATTTAATTATCAAAATTTAAATTATCTAAGGCATTTAAAGAACTTAACTAAGTCTAGAAATCATATTAAGCTTATTAAAATCAAGATTCTAAGTAATTAATAAATCGATATTTAATTAATTAAATGTTATTTCACACTTTTAATTTTCAGATAATATTAGGATAATCTTTACAAGATAAATTTAAAATAAAAGATAAGTTTAAGACCTTCATTACTATAGGTTGAAAAAGAAACATGCTAATTCTTCTTTTATAATTAATAATGTAATATATGTTATTAAAAATTATATAACTAACTCGCCATATCCTAGGTTGCCATGTGTTATTATAAATTTAAATAAAAGATAAGATAATATAATGAATTTTATTATGTTTCATATTTTTTAATATAGTAGTTACTGAAATGTTAAAAAATCATATTTTATTTGTATTATAATTTTAACTATAACATGTATTATAAAATCAACCTTCACGTGCAACGCACGTGTACTTTTGCTAATATATATATATATGGTGATTGAATCTACAACATTTCATAGATTCTTTATTTTTGGAATGGAAAACCATGAAGGACACTGACATAAATGGAATGAATTTAGAAACCCAGATACAAAATATGGAATTATTTAGTAGAACTAGTTTTTTGTTTTTTTGTTTTGTTTTGGGCACCCATATCTTCTTCTTCAAAGAATGTTTGTAACATTACATTTAGGATAGAAACTACCAAACTTGAGTATCTTCACTTCATATCACTACAGTGATTGGTTTGATTTTGATAGGGAGTGAGTTACCAGAAGATGATTCACTTCAAATTTTGCAAGATTTGACTAAATTTTAGTGATTCTTGTCTATCAATGTAGGGATTATAATGGAAGAAGATTGCCTTTTTATGCCGACAGGATTTAAAGGCTTAAAAAAAAAATTCTGTATCTCATTGAATCAAAATAATGTTTGAGATCGGTATTGTAAACGAATCAGATTACGTATCTCGATGCACATAGATATCGTCCAAAAAAGCATGTGGTGAACAAACAAGAGAGCCACCTTGTAGCGGAACCTCTACACATCTCTTACTTGAACTCTAACTCTCCTAATCTTGTAAGGTAGGAGAGATAGATAGGGTTCCACATTAGGTCAGCTCACAAGCTGTTTAGTATGGACGTTCCGATTAAAGAGGGAATGGGTAGAAGTATTTTAAAAGACTCAATGAGAGCATTTATCTGTAGCAGTTGGGGGTTCAACTCCCCTCCAAAAAAAAAGTTGGGGGTTCAACTTGGGTCAGTTAAACTTGAAATCAAATCGATTTTGGTTCGGTTTAGATTTGATTTTTAGATATTTGGTTCGGTTTTAGTTTTGAAATTATAAAATCGAATTAGATCGGTTGGAATATGAGCATATGCACACCATGCATCTAGATGTTCCTCACATTATTGTAGACACCCCAATTTGCCCGGAAAAAATTCGTTTTTTTTTATCTTTGCATCTTCTGGAGGCTTGAGCTTGGCACATTTGCATGTTCGTTTCCAATTTCAATCTCAAATCCATTTGAACCTAAATTCTCACTGAAAACCCCAAAATATGTGAAATTACCAAAATACCTCAGTGGATCCCGTGCGCTTTGTCGTTCCCCAAATTCCATTTTGAACATCATAAATGAATTCTAGATGAAAAATGCGTTCCAACGAGTATACTATCGCCTAGTTCTGAGATCATAGGAAAAAATGACAGTTTTACCCCTACTATCGTTTTTGGTCAAATTTGGGACTTCTGAACATTAGAAAAATATTCCGATTTCGTATTTGATCTTTTCGTGCAAAATCCTTCCAGTATTTGTAATTTGGTCAAAATCTGAGATTGGTGGTGAGAGGGGATATTTTTAGTATTTGATAAATATTTTTTAAATAGATTAAAATAGAGATTAACTTGACTTAGTATAATTGTGATTAACCTAGAATTTGTTTTAAAAACAATTTAAAAGATTAGGTTAGATTAGGATTGGTTTTAGATTAAGATTAAGATTAGTAAAATAAAATTAGGATTATAATTAAACTGAGATTGGGATTAGGATTAAATTAGGATTAGACTTAGATTGTTTAGAATAGATTTTAAAGAATAAAAAACGAAAAGGGAAATTTGTGATATTAAAAAAAAAGGGAGGGCATAAAAATATAATTTGGCAAACTAATAATCTTCTTCTTAATCACTGAATAGAGAAGAAGAAAATTATAAAGAGGAGATTGAGATAGAGATCA
>JAUPMG010288172.1:0-17764 GCA_031762675.1 Pachysandra terminalis | reverse complement strand
TACTAAGTGTGCATGCCTTGCACCACCTATAGTTGGTGGTGGTGGGGGTGGTAGTGCAAGTGTTGCACTATAAAATGGGCAAGGATGCACCACTAGGTGGTGCAAGGCATCCACAATGAGTGGTGCATCCTTGCACAACCAACTTTGTAAGGCAATGACAAGAGGTTGTGCAAGGATTCACTACAAACTGTTGGTAGTGATAGTGGAGGTGGTTGGAGGGTGGAACAAGTCATGCACACCACTAAGTGTGTAAGGCATGCACCACTAATTTTTGGTGGTGAGGTTTTTAGTGGTGGTGGTGGTTGTGATGTTGGTGGGGTGGTAGTGGTGGTAGGGTGGACAGAGATGGAGAGAGAGTGAGGGAGAGAGGTGAGGGTAATTTGGGCATTTGTTGTTTTTTTTTTTTTTTCAAAAAGTAAATCCCGTTTTTAATACCAAACCTATTCTTTGTAGTATGGCAGAGGACTAAAAGGCAAATATTTTGTCAAACTATACTTGAGGTGTCAATATATTTTTTGGCAATAAATTGTCTAAAATAAGGATAATAGGTAATTCTCCCAGGCAACCTGGTCTCCCTCACATTGCAGGAGAATGAGAGAGCTCAAGTCCCGGAAAGCAATCTTTGTGCGGCAACGTGCACACCTTTCCTGTCATATATGGTTTGTCTGCAAAGGTCATCTCACCTACACGAGGTATGCTTGTCAAGTTGACTAAGTAGAGAGTCTACATAATTTCAATTTGCTATTCATGGTAGATAGATTACAGAATATCAAGTTCAAACTGCTTGAACTTTTCTTCACTGTGCTGTTTACCTTATCAGTTTTAAACCATCTATAACCATATCTGATAGTTGGCCAGAGATTGCTTAGTCCCAAAGAGTGATTTGGTTAGGCCACATTTAGGCTGCGTTTGGCCTGGCTTCTATAAGTACTTATTGCAGCTTATAGCTTATATAATATAAGCACTTTTAGAAATTAAATGTGTTTGGTAGTGCTTACGGGCAAGTGCTTACGCATAAGCACTAGAGGAAGGCTACCCATAAGGAGAAGCTATTGAGAGTGGCTTCTCCCAAGCTCTAATGTGTTAAGCTATTTTACAACATTAGTAATATTTTTAAAATACTTATTTTACCCCTAAACTCTCATAAACACTTAAATAAATGTTAATAATACTTTTATAATACCTATTTTACCCTTAAAGTTTCATAAGCACTTAAATGAAGGTTTTTACCAAATGCTATTTTCTTCAAATAAGTAGTTTATTGTTGCTGTGGATAAGTGCTCCCATTGAGAAACTTATCCAATGAGTGCTTATCCCTAAGCACAAACCAGGCCAAATGCAGCCTTATCTTCATTGTTAGCTCTCCATTCTTCTTCTTGATGTTATCATGGTCACTCATATAAGAAGTGTATGTAACAGGGAAGGCAGTTTAGATGGAACTGAGAGCGAGTCCCTTTACCGGAACTGCCCAATCAACCCACTTGAGATCGACATCCACTGCTGCGCCAAGGCACAGCAATTATGTCAGAAGTGTATCTAAACTTGTGATTTTTTTTATTAAAAGAGTGAAGAACATGTACTGAAATTTGTAAATATAGATGAATATGAAGATTGTAAGAATTTTTTATTAATAAAATAAAAAAATAAAAATTAATAATCAGGCTTAATCGGGTCAGATTTGGGCTTTTCATATTAATTTAGGATTGGGCTTGAGTTTCATTCTTAGGCCCGAAAACCAGGTCGAGTGAGGCTTGGACATGTATAACACTCCGAGTATCTTAGTGAGCCTGGCCCGAACCCAACCTGACACGCCAAATTGTTTGCCCTAGTTGAAGGTGCTGTGCTTAGTTTTGTGCCCGTAGGCTCGATCAGCACGAGACAATTATTATTTTGTCAGGCAAGCCACTTGCTTTTGCCTATATTCTCTCACACGTGTCATAGACTGTACCATGTCGTGGCTCATAAGCCCAAGCCCGGTATGGCACTATAATCTTTATTGTGTCGTATCACGATTCATGGCTGAGCACAACCCACATCATGTTAGGCTATGCTGGCAGATGCAGCTCAGCGCGCTTGTACATCCCTAGGTGTTAGACGTGTAATTTGGTAGGTTTGGTTTGGTTTAGTGGTCAAATTTAAACCAAATCGAAATACATTATGCTAAGCCGAAAATCAAATTAAACCGAAATAGAAACTGATCTAGAAAATCGAAAATCAAACCAAATTATAATGAATTAAACCGAAAACTTGGATTTTAGGTTCGGTTTGACAAATTTAGTACTAATTTTTATATAAAACACACATACAAAAGTATATATGTTTATACATATAATATACATTGGTTTTTTTTGGTTTGGTTAGGTTTAATCGAAGCCTTAACCAAAAACCAAACAGAGTTAATTCGGATTTTGTTTTCTAAGCCATAACAAACCCAAAATTAAAAAAAAAAAAAAAAAGCAAACTAAACTGACTTTTTTCGGTTTGGTTTTCGGTTTAAATAGAACCAATTGATACCCTTACCTCTTGGTAGGGGTGGCAGTGGGCCGGACCATACTCTAAATATAAGTGCACTGTTGTTGGTCCAATCCCGGCCAACCCCGAACTTCGGGCTTAACAATGTTTGTCAAGCCCGTTCATTGTATCATTTGCCAAGTCCAAGCTCCCATGTTTGTCCAAATAGAATAAAAATATACAATTTGGCGCTATTAAGAATTGAATCCAAGTGTCCATAAATGGAACATGAAATTTTAATTGCCAATAATGAGCTTAAATGAAATTTATATATTACTTGTTCTTAGCCTTCACATCTCTGGACCAGGCTGGACCAAGCCGATATACTATAACACGAGTCTGGCCCGAAAAAATATCCGGATCTTCTTTTCTGCCCGACCCGTCCCTACGGGCTACTAGTTCTTGCCCAAGCCCGCCCAAATATAATGCCGGGCTGATCGGGCGGAGAGGGTCATTCCCGCCAAATGGAAGAGGTTTATACCTATATAGTACAAGAAACCAAAATCCTAACACCCGCCCTTTTTTCCATTTTCCACAGTTAATAGCATTTCTTCGTCGGAAGTTTCGAAGTCTAACCGCCGTCGGCCCGCCGATGATATCTACTTGGAATTCCGGAGGACTCTGAGCAATGATTCTCGAAATTCGAGCAAATTAATCGCCGGAACGCTCCTACCGGCAAATCCGAAACATCTTGAAGGTTCACCAAGCCCTCTTCATCTCGGCCGTTGCTACTTAGAAGATAGTTGAATCTCGAGGAAGTTGTAGATTCTTATGAAATTAAAAAGCTACAGGGACTTACCTGGTTTCGGAGGAACCCTAAGATGGGAACCCTAAGAAATCTTCTGATAAGGCGAGTAGTTCGATGATTCGATCGATCTGTATCCTTGATCTAATCCGATCAGAACAATAGTTAGTTAAGAAACTATTATTCTCTCATTAAGTTAAAGATCTAAATGCATTTAAGTTTATCTATTTTTCCTTAAATATGTTAAAATAAAAAGGACTTCCGGAAGGATCTAGTACTGCATCTGGATGAGTAGGAGATTGAAGCTAGAAAAATCAAAAACTAGAAGAAAACCAATGATTCTTGATGTAGTTGGTTTGCAGGTTCGATTTCCCTGTATGTGATCGTCTAGTATTGCCTGATCGCTTGGATCACTAATCTTACTGCCTATATGTTGCAGGTGGTTGCCGGCAAAGGCCGCAAAACATATCAGATGGAATATTGAGGAAGGAGAAGTTCTTGAATGACGGGAAAGTGTGCTGAGAAGCAGTGCAGTATGTTGATGAAATCCATCAAACTAAGCGTGAGTGAATTCCCTTGATAGTAAGTCAGTAATCTTAGGTTCTTGGATACTTTTTAGTCATGTTTGATTCTCAATATTTTTTGGATAAAAAGTAGTTGATAGTGTTAAGTATTGACCGATCCCGAGTCGGTCGGCCGATACAACTAGGGATCGGATCGGCCGATACAGCTAGGGATCAGCTTGGGACGAGTCACAATTCCAAGCCTATCCCAAAATTGCTAAAGTTCTCTGACTCTGTCCGAAACTCAGTCAGATCGAACGATCCAATGTGGATCATCCGACACCCCTAAAAAAATTTATGATTTAAAAAATAAAATAAAAATTGGGTCATGTTTGGATCGGCCGATCCCCGATCCGATACCGAGTTTAAATACTACGAGTAGTTCATAGTTTGCGACTGTAGTAGGGTGTTACCTTGATCCTTCTATTCCCCTTGGGGTGATTATATTGAGCGAAAAGGTCGTGGATGTAGAAATTGTAATAGGAGTGTCTTGAAAGCAAAACATTCCCATGAACAAATACTTCCGAAAGCTATGGAGATGTGTAAGAGACAAAAATAAAGATATGAATGTACATGGATTCAGAGGTTTTTGAGATGAGCAAGCCTATCTCCTACTTGCATAGACATGCCTAGCTCTTCTACCAATCCACATGTAACATAGCCAAGGGGATATTACAAATTTTATTTTGTCTAGGTTATACCAACACCAAGCTGAGTATAAATCTGTTTTAAACTGATCAATAAGAAGAAAATATGACTTGTGAGAGAACATTGTACTAATTTTGTATTTGGTAAAAATTTAACAATCACTGAGACATTATTCGACCCAATCAGATTCCTCTTTAGCCTAGGCTTCAATTTGCACCCTTCTGCACCTTTAACATGTGGTTCCCTAGTCTCCGTTTTACATTCCTTGTTTTATCTCTTATCAGGCTACTTATAGACTGTCGCATATATTCGTTTCTTACATTATGTTTCCTATTATGACCACACATCCATCTCAACATTCTCAATTCAGCTACAGTCATCCTATGCTATGTCACAAGTGAGTAAGCAGAGTTTTACACCGATACTAACCTGGCACAATCCTCCTTCACCTAGGCTTGGGATCGGCAATGCATTAATAGATATAGGAACTGAAAACAACATTGGTGGAAAACTTTTTCATATTCTTTAGCTGTACAACATCTATGATTTATCTTTGTGTTCTAGTCCTAAAATTATTGAATTTATTAGAGACAGTACTGATTCAATCATTCAATAATTTCGAATATAGAGCACAAGAATAGATCGTAAACATTCTACAGCTAAGGAAGTGTGAAAATGTTTCACAACCCTTGTACTTCTTTTCACTGAAACAAGCCTGTCATATTTCAATTCTTATAAATTCAAAAACAAGTCCAGTTAAGGACTCTGTGGATGATCCATTTCTGCAGTTAATTCACTATGTGTCATTCCATCCTTGAAAATTATATAGTAACCTTCCCTAGTTTCATCCCAGGTTCACTATAATTGGTTCAGATTTATACCCTTATCTGATCCATTGATAGGTTGGGAATGGTATGATGATTTTATCTCCCCATATACAGTATCCACAGTGGCATTAGTACAAATTAATTCATCAATGGTGACGGCCTGTAAACCTTCGGTCATTTTTGGTATCTCTGCTTTCTTATAAATTCAGAAACAAGATCAGATATTATTATTGATTTTGTCTCAAATTCCATTGTCTTGGTTTTGGTTTGTAGTGCTTTAACCATTTCTTTTTGATAGGTTTGGAATGTTATGATGATATTATTATTGATTTTGTCTCAAAGGTCCGAATCTCAATGCTATTTTGAGTCGCCGTATGTTTCTTCTTGTTCTTCGCCCATCCTTTTCAATTATCTATTTGCAATCTTGGAAAGCAAATGCATCATAAGAGTTACTTTCTTTAACTAATTTATTCTAGTTGTTTATATATGTATGATTTCTTTAATGTATCATTTGGTCACTGTGGTTCTGTTTTTTTATTAAATATCTTTCTCCTGTTTATGATAATTCTCTTTGCATGCCGCGTATTTTCTTTGTTGTTACCTAAATATTAAAACATGAATAGTTTGAATGCAAACAATACATAATCTTCAACTGATGTTTATATTATTTGTTCTGGAGTAGTTTAAAAGACTTGATTAAGAGGAAATAAGGAGTGCATAAAAGATCCCTCGAGGGCTGATGTGTCCGGTTTGACCCCCCACTTTCAACTTTACCATTTAAGCTTCAATGGCTGTCTACTTTATATTGTCTGGTGATTAAGAGCTGAACCTGTCAACTGCTAGAAGAATCTCATATGGACTTTTTTTAATCTGCTTTTGCTTCATCCTTCTGAAGGATGATGCAATTGCTGATATATTTTATACTTGCTTGTCGTCGTCAAAAGTTTAAAATAAGTATATTCTTTAGGTTCCTTAGCTTCTTTGTTTTGTGTTTCTTTGGTGCAACGCTCCAGAGAGAAACCTGTTGCTACACTTTACTCATGTGCGTAAGCTTATATGGGGAACCCCCACTTCTTTACATGTGTACACTTGATCAACCCTTAGTCACATACCAAGTTTCAGTCACAAAGATATGGTGCTCACCTAAAACTAACGTCTTTTTTTGTGTAGAATTTCAGAAACATTAAAAAAATTGAGTGGTTATTTATAGATACGTTAATACCTTACACACATGTAATATTGGGGCTTATATAGCTTAAAATATTGTACACATGGTTAATTCAAAGGATCTCTTATTAAATGGACGGTTTTGATTGGCCAGGTCATTGTTTCATGTGGCAAAACATGACCTCGTCACAACAGCCAACGAAAGTACGCTGTTGTCACAGAGCAGAATGTATTTTGCTTTTTGTTTATTCGTTTATTAAAATGTTTTTGTTTGCTGCTTTTCCTGCAGGTAAGAAAAGCTATTGCTTACGCTGTTTTCCTTGAGTTTAGCTTGAACCCTCGATACAGGGAATATATATGTGTTTGGTGGTTGATTTGTCTACCTTAATTGAAATCTTTAAATTATAAAACTGGGTTAGTAACCTTGTCAATGAAATCTTTATGCTTACATTGTTTTCCTTGAAGATAGCTTTGCCACGTATTTTTTTTTTTTTTTTGATTGTGATGTTTTTTTTTTTTTGGTATTAACTACGTGGTGTCCCCACACCCACTTGGGTGTGGTGGGACTAATCCACGTTCAGGGCTGGAGCAATTATGGTTAACCCCTGGCCACGAGTGCTTCTAGTGGGATTCAAACAACAAACTTACCTTCAGAGACGCCCACTAGAGCCCAGCTTGCTACCAGCGAGCCACACATCGGTGGTTGAGTATCTGATAGCTTTACCACATGATACAAGCAACCTATGGTTAAGTTGGCTACCTTACTTGGAATCTTTTAAAGTATATATATAAGGGTAAATTGCACTTTTATTCTTGAGGTTTTTGAAACTACATTGACTCCCTTTATATGAAACCTCAAAGAGGTCATGAACTGATTTATCCCTAATAAAATATAAAATTACTCCTCTAATATCCACGCCTACCCCATCACCATCACCACTCCAACGGTAGGGTGGGGGTTTGTAGGGAGGTGGTGGTAGTGATGGGGCGGTGGTGGTGGTGGGGGGTAGTGGATTTGAGAAGAGTAATTTTATATTTTATTAGGGGTAAATCAGTCCATATTCTCCTTGAGTTTTCAGAGATAAAGAGAGTCAATGTAATTTCAAAAACCTTAGGGGATCTAAGTGGAAGTGGTACAAACCTCGTAGAGTGAAAGTTTAATATACCCTATATATAATGTCAATTTGCAAATAACAAAAGGACGAAACATATAAAAGAGGATGGTGGGCGTTTTAGAAAAAAAAATCTTACAATATAGAATATTGATTAACAAGTGGTTGCGGAGATTTGAAGTACTAGCTCTTTTTATATCTTTTATACTTTTTTTTTTTCTCTTTCTTTGAAGGTATACAGTTTGCTTGACCAATACGATCAGCATATCAATAAATCTCGAAAAAGTCTTGCATGGAGTAAGATTGAGAGAGAGAGCTTGGTGAGATTAAGGTTTATTTCAAATTAGGTGAATTATCTATTAATATATATTATTTTCTTCTTTCAAAAAAATAATAATAATAAGAGCATTAAAAGATAAATTAGTATTTAGTGTTGGGGTTGAGTCAATTTGAATCTCCCACATCCGATGATCCTTACTCCCATTTCAAGATGAGTACGTCTCTCTAAGGTCCCACAGCTCCGGTTGCATGTTACTTTGAATCTTCTTGATTTCTTTGCCGTAGATGAATATGTGTTTGCCTGTAAGAATCCGTTTGTATGGTAGGAATTCAGGGGTGGGAATTGGAATTGGCAGGTGAGTTTCAATTCTTGCGTTTGGATGACCAATTTTTACAGGAATTAAAACTCACATGGGAAAAAAAGATACCTAATTTTCACGATTCATGAGAATTATAATTCACACCTTAGAAGTTGTTTATTGTAATTCCTACGTAAACTAATTCACACTCAGAGGTACTTGGTGGTTTCAATCGGTCCCATCGATCTGGCAATCTATCTTGTCGGGTCAATGATTGGTCTGGTCCGATTCAATTTTTTAATTTGAAAATGTGTTTTCTTGATATCGAATCACACTGATCCAATACCCGATCCTAATATATTAAACTCTGTTGTCATCCCTATTTGTAAGAGATTCATCACTTGACTTAAAATAAAATAAAAAAAAATATATATATTAGTTATATAAATTAGATAAATTAGGCTATGAGTAACATGTTAACCAAACAACATAATCTTAATACATATGAATTTGAAATCATAAGATTTGCGATTCACATTCTTATTCTGATGTATAATTGAATGCATTCAATCAATCCAAAATAAAATTGATTCTTCTTTGCTCTTAACGGTTTAGATTTATTGTTGAATAGGCAATCATTCCTATTTATCCGTGTCTTAAAAGTAAAAAATTACAGTTGGAAGTATTCATGGTTGATGAGTGTATGCACATAGAAGGTTCTACTCGATCACTGATGAGTGTATGCACATAGAAGTTTCTACTCTTTTTTCATGATCGAATAAGTCAAACTGTGAAGGACGGACGGTGGATCGGCTTTCTTTCTATTGGGCAATTAAAGTGGTTCCCAGTCACAAAACTTGTTGGAAAAGTTTCCCAAATATCTCTGGATTCTTAACTATTCATTCCTCTGTTCTAGACAAAGATGGATTAAGGCTCTATCCCAATGTTTGTTTTCTCGTAGCATATTTTTTCTTTTCCGTCAATCAATTTTATCGGAATTTGTAAGAACTCGCGGAAAAATTGTTGATAAATATTTGCAAAGAAGCACTTATTTTTTTTTTCTTTTACAGTCCAAGGTTCCAAACACATTCTGGGGTTCGATTTTAGTAAGGGTGTCAATTAGTTCGGCTTAAACTGAAAACTGAACAAATCAAACCAAAAAAGTAGGTTTGGTTTGGTTTTTGTTTTCATCTTGGTTTGGAAAACAAAAAACTGAATTTATTTGGTTTAGTTTTTGGTTAGGCTTTGATTAAATCGAACCGAAAACTGAAATAAATTATACATATATACGTGTATGTGTTTTATAAAAAAAAAATAGTATTAACCTGGTCAAACCGAATCGAAAAATCGAAGATTTTGATTTGGTTTGGTTTTATTCATTGTAGTTCGGTTTTCTATTTTGGTTTGGTTTGGTTTAGGTTTTACCATTATATCAAATCAAACTGACCGAATTATAGCTCTAGATTGGGGGGCATTTCACTTAGGGCCACTGGATGTTTATTCGGTTGTTAAATTCAGGACCCTAGGGATTAGTCGTGGTGCGCGCAAGCTGGCAGGGACACCTTGGTTATCAAAAAATAAATTGTTCCAAACACATTCTTATTAACTAAAAAATTAAGAAAAATGATTTAACAATTTTTACGGATTGAACTCGCGCTATTGTGCAGAATTAATTGTATTTGTTAATTTATAATGTTTCAATGTAGCTAAGCTTACTATTAACTATTGGCATGAATATTTTGTTATGGGAACATTTAAGGTCTCGAACTTATGGATCTACGGAGGTGTCTTTAAATACATTCAGACGGAAACTCGGATTAAAGAAAAGAAAATGTTAAGAGATAGAGAGAGCGCTTTTTTTTGTTTGGTTTAAGAAGGAAAGAGTTGGAGACGTTGATTTGAAAAGAAAATAATTTAAAAAAATTTCTCTTTTGAGATCAAAACCTATTTCTTCAAAGAGATAGAAATTTTGAAAGAAAAGAAAAGCGTAAAACACTCTTTAACACTTCAACCTAATTCATGGCATATCTTATCTTTTCCTACCGGTCAATCAACCTTATTGGAATTTCTGAGAACTCATCGGACAATCGTCTTTGTTATCTTGGAGAAAAATTGATTTTACGAGTGATTTTAGGAAGAAAAAAAAAGTTTGGGCTCTACTAGGCGTCTTTGGAGGTAAGTCTGGAGTTCGAATCCCACTAGCACTCGTGGCCAGGGGTTTATCATAATTGCTCTTGCCCCGCCCCGGACGTGGTTTAGTCCCACACCCAAGTGGGCGTGGGGACACGTGGTTAAAACCCAAAAAGAAAAAAAAAATCCAAAATTAGATAATTTGTCTGACGTCAATTTTTTGTCACGTGTTATGATAGTGTGTTAATATAGGGGAGGTTTATGCAATCTAGTACAAAAACATCAGAGGAGGTTACTAATATATCAAAAATTATGAGATTCTCGTTGCAATTTTCAGATATGTGAGGGGTGTAAGTAGAATATTCCCTATCTAGCTGGATTGTGACTATCGTGATGAACAGAATAATCCCGGATTTGTGGTTTCGATTCAAACTGAGTTTTTTCTTACTCGTTTTTTGTACTCTTCTGTTGTTAATGTCAGGAGTACGGGATGTCAACAAATGAAGATTTGCTTTTGATTTGAGAGGGGCCCACATCGCTCTGTTAAGATGCCACCTAAGCAGTAGTGACGTGGCTCCCTCTCCTCCAGATAATCGACGGTAGGTGTGCTTCTGCGAACCTTCTTAACGCAGTTGCACCGACGTCGGTGACGAAGATCTCGATCGTCATACAATAATAAGCTGTGGCCGTGGTTTACTGCTCCACATAACGAACATGCCCCTTCTAGAATTTAATATTAAAAGACTAAGGCTGTGTTTGCCAGTTTGTGCTTTTGGATAAGCACTCTTGGGAACTTATCCGCAGCATCAATAAACTCCTTATTTGAAGAAAATAGCATTTGATAAATACATTTATTTAAGTGTTTATGAAAGTTTAAGGATAAAGTAGGTATTATAAAAATATTATTAAAATTTAGAAATAATTTTTATTTACGTGCTTATTAAATTTTAGGGGTAAAATAAATATTATGAAAATATTATTAAAGTTTAAAAATAGCTTTCTACATAAGTGATAAGAGAAGAGCAACTACTCTAATGGGTAGCCTTTCTCTATTGTTTAGGGGTACGCACTTATCCATTAAGTGTTACCAAACACACTTTTAATTTTAAAGAATGCTTAAATAAGTTATAAGCTAAAATAAGCATTTACAAAAGTTAGGCCAAACACAACCTAAAAGTGTGTTTTAAAAGTAAAAGTGTACCCATAAACAACAAAGGAAAGGCTACCCCTAAAGTAAAACTGTTGATAACAGCGTCTCTTATCACTTATATAGAGAAGCTAATTCTAAACTTTATTAATATTTTCATAATACCAATTTTATCTCTAAATTTTTATTAACACTTAATAAATATTATTTTTAAATTTTAATAATATTTTTATAATATCTATTTTACCCCTAAACTTTTATACGCACTTACATAAATATACCAAACGCTATTTGCTTGAGTAAACAGTTTATTGTTGCTGTGGAGCCACTTATCCAATACGAGTGTTTATCCAAAAACACAAGCCGGTAAATAAACATCAAAAGACAGCTTTTATCCTAGGATTAAGGGTATTGCTGTCACAATAATTAATTTTTCCTCTAATCCTTTCGTTCATATCCGTGACAGTTTTTACCGTTGACGGAACGGAAGTTACGGAATAGGTTGAGCAGACAAGTCCATGTGAAGCATTGTTGAAAAAGACTCAAATCGGATTAATTTGTATAACGTGGACAGGCAAAGTCGAGAATTGACGATCATATAGAGGGGATAAAGGGATAAAAGGCCGGCGATCGGAATATTCCTCCAAGATCCCTCCACGCTCGTCATTACTGTTTGACTGCGTTTTAATATTGCGGGGTCCACGATCATACGAAGAACCTTCCTCTACAAGCAAAAACGAAAGCACAGAGAGAAAGAAGAGAGAGAGAGAGAGAGAGAGAGGTGGAGCCCGCCATGGAAGGATATATGGAGCCCGCGATGGTTCTGTTCCTCTAATTTCAATTGTTAGTTTGTTTTGTTTCTTCTACTGAGCTGAAGCCTGAAGAGAAACAATCCTTTTTACTAAAAGGGGTTTAATCATAGGGAAAGAGATTTGGAGAAAAAGAAATCGGTTTTTCTTCGTTTCAATCGAGTTGGTTTGATTTCGTATGAAGCAAAAGCGAGGATTTCGATTTTGATTGATTGATTCGTGAATTCATGGAAGCGAAACAGAGAGAAGTGTTGTTTTGTAGTTAACGAAAGTCGAAGCTTGAAGAACTCTTTCGATTCCTTCTTTCCCAACATTTCAAGATTTCAGAGTCAGAAAAAGAGTTGTAGTAGATTCCTTGCAGTGAATTTGATGGATTAGGTTCTTTAAAGTTTCAAAGTTTTTCTCTCTAATGGCTGTGGTGAGTCCTGTTCCTGCTCTTCCTCATCAGATTGAGAGGCTCGCGCTTCATGATTTTGGTTCCTCTGGATCGATGGGGAGCAGAGAGATTGATGAGAATCCGCCACCGATTGTTGTCGAAGATAAGATCTTTGTTGCGGTGGGAAAGGATTTGAAGGAGAGCAAATTTATTCTATCTTGGGCGGTGCAGAACTCAGGAGGGAGGAAGATCTGCATCATCCATGTTCATCAGCCGGCACAGATGATCCCTTTCAGTAAGATTGCAACTGCGAAAACCTGAAAATCAATCTGAGCTTCTAGGGTTTCGTTTCTTGTTCCTTTCGATTAATCTTCTTGGTTCTGATTTAGTATCGAGTGGTAGAACTCAGCTGACTCGGCTGATTTGATGTCACCATTATGGATTTCATAGATCAGTATGTCTGAGTTGACTCGGACTGGCCGAGTCAGATTGCTGGGCTAAAACTTAGTTGACTAGATCCTGTTCAAGTGCTATGCTCTAACATCAGAAACAAGGTGGAAATTACTTTCTGACAAGTCTTCTATCTCTTTCAAGTATTCTTTTCAGTTCTCACCAAATGTCTTACAAATTTTTTTCGTAGTTCGTCTACGTAGGTACTTTTTTAGGATTCGAATATATGTTATATATATAAGAATATGTGTGCATGTATATGCATGCTTGTATAGTATGTAATTGTTGTATAAAACTATAGCATACATAATTATACAATGTATGCAAACACACATACGTACATACATATAATATGTATGTGTGTGTGTGTGTGTGATATATCTGTTTTGGACATATAATCAATTGAAAGGAATGAAAATTTCATAATCTAATAAAAATGGATTGTGCTACAAGACTAAGTTCTTCCATTAGAGTTCTGTATAACCTTGTTAGTCAGTTCTTAGTCGGTAATATGTGACCTAGTCATCTAAATTTAACTCTCTTTGAATGAGAAGAGCTGCTTCAGCAAGCATTTTTCTATGTTTTTTTTCTTTTCATCTAGCTACATTTGATAGATAACCATTTATCAACTTTCTTATGTTTGTATTTCTTCGATAGTTCCTTTTGGAATGGTACGGTATTTCTTTCTCTTTTGATGATTAATAATGTTTTCCCCTTTGGTGGTGGTTCTTTTTCTTGATAATGCACCTAATTTTTCAGTTTTTCTTGCATAGCTTCCATTAGCTCTTGACAGTTTTTGTCTTTTCACTTTCTTTTTCCGGATTGCAGTGGGTGGAAAGTTGCCAGCAAACAAAGTAAAAGAGCAGGAAGTCAGGGCATACCGAGACGTTGAAAGGCAAAATATGCATAAGATTCTAAATGAATACCTGAACATTTGTTCCCGTGTAGGGGTATAGTTTCTTCATCTTTTTCGTTTAATTGATGGCTGCTTTGGGTTTTGTTGAATTTATCGCAGAAGCGATCAATTTTTTCAGTGGTAGCAGAAGAACAGAACGAGTAGTTCTTTTCTTTTCTTTTTGTTTTTTTTTTTTTGTTCAAGTTAGGTGAGAGATTGCTTATAAAATGTATTAGGAAATTCCTTATCTATACTGGGTGAAGTTTGAACTTTAATTCTGGATAATACAGAACAACTAATTGTAGAATACTGAATTGACATAGTTGCTTATTTTTGAGTAATATGATTGACCTTTAATGGTTTATCTGATAGGTACTGGCGGAGAAACTAGACATTGAGATGGACAATGTTGAAACGGGGATCGTAGAACTCGTTGCTAACCATGGGATCAAAAAACTTGTCATGGGAGCAGCAGCGAACAAGCATTGCTCAAAGTATGAATCACAGAAAAACAATTCTCATCCTCAGGAAGATGATATTAATAATAATAGGGTGTAGTAGTGACAATAGCTATTATTATATTTTGGGAGATTTGTGAGCATCGATTATGCCGTAGCCCAAAAAGATAAAAGCAATAAAATTGGCAAAGCTTTCCATATATTTAGAATAGCTTCATTTGTTCTATGCCTTGGGAACTAAGCAATAGTATGATATCTAATCCAGTTGCTTCTGATTACTATAATGGATAAGTTGGGGAACTTAAATGTTCTGGATAGGAAGTTACAATAGTAAACTTATTCTCAAACATATTGAATCTTGCATCTGTTTTCATGTTGCCTAATTAGCAACCTGGTCTCCCTCACATTGCAGGAGAATGAGAGAGCTCAAGTCCCGGAAAGCAATCTTTGTGCGGCAACATGCACACCTTTCCTGTCATATATGGTTTGTCTGCAAAGGTCATCTCATCTACACGAGGTATGCTTGTCAATTTCTGTGGAGATAGATCAATAATTTAATACAAGTTTTTTTACAGGAAAAGTACTGTGTATGAGAGGCTTGAGGACCGTCATCCTTTAGGGATACTGAGTTTCCGTAATAAGGCACATGACCCACCAACTTATTCATAAGAAACACCAATCTGGGGTCAAGTGGACTAAGTAGAGAATCTACACAATTTCAACTTGCTATTCATGGTAGATAGATTACTAATAATATAGTTCAAACTGCTAGAACTTTTCTTCAGTGTGCTGTTAACCTTATCAGTTTAAACCATCTATAACCATATCTGATAGTTGGCCAGAGATTGTTTAGTCCCAAAGAGTGATATGGTTAGGCCACATTTACATTGTCTAGGACTGGCTTTATCATGTTAAGGGACCTCAAGTTCATCAGAAAAAAATTTCTTTTATATAATTTAGACAACCAAAGAGCACTCCTGGATGAACACCATGCACATGTTGAAAAACATATTTCTACTTTGACATCACTGGTGCATCCAGGTCTTCAGTGGTAAGGAAATGAATTCGAAGTCTGTAGTTCATTGCATTTGAAAAAGAGTATTTATTTAATGTCCTTATCTTCATTGTTAACTCTCCATTCTTCTTCTTCTTGATGTTAACATGATCACTCATATAAGAAGTGTATGTAACAGGGAAGGCAGTTTAGATGGAACTGAAACAGAAGTCACCCCTCTATCTCTGCTAGCGAGTCCAATTACCGGAACTGGCCAATCAACCCACTTGAGATCGAGATCCACTGCCACACCAAGGCAGAGCAATTTTGTCAGGCTCACTAATCCAGTTGAAAACTTCTTATTCCGTCGTGCAAGGTCTGTCCAGTTTGAGTCTGGTGGGGAGAGATTTGCAGCAACTTCTTCTCCAGGGGGGACTGGAGGAGGAACAACACCACAGAGCCCATTTGGTACAGAGGGGATTGATAGTGAACAGAAGGGGCTATCAAGAAGTAGCTCTTCTCAGGATTCTGCAATTTCAACATGGACTTCCAGTGAAGTGGCTGATACTCTAGATTTGGTCTCCGAGGTGAAGGATGAGGTGAGTGTAGATGGAATCAGCTTACCATCAGCTATAGAGTACAATGAGGACCTTCAAATTTCAGCATCTCCTAGTGAGCGGGTACGTACATCATCATCGAGTACGTAACATAAATATTTAGTTACTTTTTGCTTGTGTTATCTTGAATATGAGGTTGGATTAGAAAAAGTTTCTCGGACCTTACAGGAATTTATCAAACATCTTAGTCTCTATCAAACTAAGTTGATCGTCAACTTTTATCTTTAAACTTTTTAATGAGTTCTAAATGGTTAACAAACTGTGGCAGGATTTAGTAAGAGTAAATGATGAAATGTATGATCAAATAAAGCAAGCAATGATGGAGGCTGAGAACTCACAACGAGAAGCTTTTGAAGAGTCACTCAGGCGGCGCAAAGCTGAAAAGGATGCCATTGAGGCTATACGCAAAGTAAATATTTTACTTCTCAATCACTTATTTTCTTTTGTGTCACATCCAATTGGTGGCACACTAATTAATTCAAATTGATGATGTGTTGGGATACACGTTTGGAAAGCATCATCTTTGTTGCTTGAAATAAGTGTTACTTATCACATCAAAATAGAAACTAGAGAACTTATGTTCATTCGACTCATTAGTCATAGCTCTCATTGTTCTTTTGTAGGCAAAAGCAGCAGAAAGCTTACATAATGAGGAGATGAAAAAAAGGAAAGAGACTGAAGAAGCGCTAGCAAGAGAAAAACAAGAGCTGGATAAAATGAAAAACCAGCGAGATGAAGTTGTAGAAGAACTCCGGAGGGTCCAGGACCAGGTTGCAGAAATGGAAAGCCTAATTACTGATTCCGAACGGACAATAAAGGAGTTGGAGGAGAAGATTGTCTCAGCTGTAGAACTCTTGATAACTGTCAAGAGAGAACGAGATGAGTTGCAAATAGATCATGACCATGCATTCAAAGAGGCTGAGGAGCTGAGGGAAAGAAGAAAAGAGGAGGCTACTAGCTTACATAGATCGGAATTCTTCTCCGAGTTCTCTTTCTTGGAGATCGAGGAAGCAACGGGACAGTGTGATCCATCCTTAAAAATTGGTGAAGGAGGATATGGGAGTGTTTACAAGGGGATTATTCGTCATACCCAGGTTGCTGTAAAGATGTTGCATGCTCATAACTTGCAACGCTGGACAGAATTTCAACAGGAGGTAAATTCAATCCTGAGTGCTATACAGAAATAGGATATATGTGCATGCATCTGGAATCATTTATCCAAATGATGGGTATACCTTAACCATTTTAGCAAGAGTTAGAGAAAATGAGGTTTAGCACTGGAATAGAGGCCATCCATATAGAGAATAGGACAATTGAAATGCCATGGTGCTTATTTATGGTGTCTTCAAGAGGTTGCCTCCCTATTCGTTTCATCAATATAGACCTCTCAGTTGGCTCACTGTAAAATCTGTTACAATTGTCACCATATATGGTGTTGTTTGCATGCCTATGGATCCAGACTTGACAAGTGAGCATTCATTGTTAGCAAAACGCCGTTTAAAACGGCGTTTTTTTGAAAAAAACTCGTTTAATTGCCCAAACGTTTAAAACTTCGTTTAAAACGTTTTGTAAGCAAAAAAACGCGTTTTTTTTTAAATAACGTTTAAAACGCATTTTTTACGTTTTTTTTTTGTTGAAAAAAACGCGTTTAAAAAAGTCGGTGTTTAAAGTTGACCAAAAAAAAAATTTGTCCGTTGGAAGTTCCAATGACAAATGCGTGCTAGCCGACGACTTTAT
>JAUPMG010288161.1:0-17764 GCA_031762675.1 Pachysandra terminalis | reverse complement strand
GGTACAAAGAGGTTGCATTTGAGGGCTGAAACACGGGATGATCGAATGACATGGATGGAAGCATTGCAGGCTGTGAAAGACATGTACCCTCGGATTTCGAACAGTGAGCTTATGGCTCCTTTAGACAATGTTGTTGTATCGACCGAGAAGTTGAGGCAGCGACTGTTGGAGGAGGGTATGAGGGAGACGGCGATTCAGGATAGTGAACAGATCATGAGGAATGAGTTCTCTGCACTGCAGAACAAGCTTATGCTTCTTAAGCAGAAGCAGTCACTGCTCATTGACACACTGCGGCAGTTAGAGGTATATATATCGATTCGTAGAAAACATCATGCCAATCGAATTCAGAATTCTTCAGTTTCTACTGTATGAATTTTGCACGCTCCTATGCTTATAGGACCACCCAAATTTTGAGATTGTACGCTTGAGCCTGTTTCTCTGTTTTTTTGTTAGTTTTTTTATTTTTTTTTGTAGAACTTTAAAGAGGTGTGTATGAAGTTGTGTATTTTTTTCGACACAATTATGGACATTAATAAAGTGAAAATATTTTTTTGGTACTGCAGAATTAATTATCTCTGCCAAGTCTACTTGAGTATATGCCCTTCATATTGCAATTCAAGGGAATATTGCTGATACCACTAGGTTGTACAGAATGGAGTTCATTCTCGTAATTAGAATTTTCTCTATTCTTCGACTATATTTTGTTTAGATTTTTAAGAGGTGTGACTGTCTGATTCTTTTGTTTTTGTTTAAATACAATTATTAAAATTAATAAAGCAGAAAGATTATCTTTGATGTCCGGGAATTCATCTTCTGCACGAGTCTATTTGTATAGATGATTTTCCTTCCAAGAGAATATTGGTGAAGCCTCTTGGTTCAAGCTTTGTAGGTATTTGAGTACATGCTCTAATTAATTGCTGGCTGATTTATAAATTCTTCCTTTACACACACTAGCAACTAATTTTGTTTTTCCTCGAAGGCAAATTCTTCTTGCCGTACTTGATATATGCACCATGGAAGAAAATTTATTAGATAAATCTGATCAGTTTTGGAAAATATTTTTTGGGGATCATAATTGAGATGGCGTTGGAGTGAATTTTGCTTGATTATCTGTTGTTTGCATTGAGTTTTTCTCGTATAAAGGTTGAAAATTTCATTGTTTGATCAGGACTGATAAATATTTTAAAAGTTTGTTGATGCATTGGAAGATCTCCTTTACTTCAACTGTTAGATGGAAGCTAATATCCAGCCTCTTTTACGGTGTCAGATTCAATGAATTCTAGAAATAAAGATTCATGGACATGGCAGGATATTTAGATAGTGTGGTAGAAATAATTAAGTTCAAAGGCTATGTTGGATTAGAATAGTAGCATATCTAATAAATAGCCTCATACAACAAGGGTTTAATGAGCTCTATAATGTTAAGTCCAATTAGAAACTCTTTATAGGAAAACACAGAGTCCACGTTGTATATTTGATGCTAATATATGATGTGAAAATAAAGAAATGAAATTCATGGGTGCTTTACTAGTATCTATTAGTGTTGAAGTCCTCTATCATCCCATATCAGTGCATCATATATTTAGAAATGTCCGTGCAACCTACCGAATATTATATTTATTATGGTTCTTACAAAGACACCTATAGAATTGATTCTGTTTCCAATTTTTGATTTAGTTTTTTATTGCTGTTTGGGATTTGGTTTCCAGAAGAAATGGATTCACAAACACTTCATCCACATAAATCAGTCATGTTACAGTTATAAATTTATCAATTCTTTTTGCCTTGAAACATAAAATAACTCCACATTTCTATCTTGTAAGTATTGCTACTCATGATTTGATAGGCATCAAATATATGTATGATATAGTCTCGCTTCTTGAAATCTGTAGATTATTATTTATTTATTTATTTATTTATAGATGAATTTACTGTTCAATCTGTGACATCATGTTCTTGGCAACTTGTGTAAGCTGATAGGGGAATTAACAGAAGAATTTTAACTGATGTTTTGTTCCAAAATTTTTCTATTTGCATGATGAAGACAAAGTTGTCGGAAGATGAGTGGCAATTAAGAAATCTGTCATGATCTAGCAAATAACTATGGGATTTCTGTGCAACCATGATCTTCTCTTGTGGCACTAAATATATATACAAGGCCTTTTCGACATCCTGGATTGTTTCTTTTTTCTCTGACAAACAGCATTTGTTAACCGTTTTACTGAATATTACATGTGGCATGCTAAACTATGTTCCACTTTTCTCTCCATCATTTACTATGGATTTGAACTTTCCCGAAGATCTGTTATATTATAGAATGCCTTTTTGCTGTCTCTGTAATCACGCGAGGTTCCAAATCTATCCAACGTATGTCGCTATATACTGCATTGGCTATGTAACAGTTGCATACGTGAAAAACTGATACTGTCTTGTAAACTTCAATTACAATTGAAGAACACACTGTTATATTTGGTTGCTTTAAAAAATGGGCAAGAAAGCATTTTACTGATTTAGCAATGGAGAAATTCTGCTTTCATTTTGGCTTTTATAATCTTACTCATACTAAGAAACAAACAGAGTCAGAGAGAAGGTGGCTAGATATCTTGGATGAATTATTATCTTCATTTTCTTTTTATTTTTTTGTGAGACAAACTAATATGTCATGCATTAAAATATTATGTGGCCATATTAATTTGAGATGTATCATGGTAACAGCAATGGTTACGATTGGCGGGGCTCGAGTTATCATTACCCTCATATATATATATATGTATATATATAGCTTTCTGCAAATCTGTAATTATTAGTTGTTGACTTAGATTAATTAGTTTGCCAACGAAAGCAAATGATAGATGAAGTGTATTCATTTTGAGTGGAATACAGAAGGAATTTTCCTCAGGGGATTTCGTTGAGTTACATGTAACGATTAAATGTGCTTTTTCAAAAGAGAAGTGAACATGAATGGTTGGAACAGAAATCACCTGATATATGATAAACAAGTTATGCATTTGCTTGGAGTTGGGAGTTTTCACTTTTCCCAGGTTGAACAAAAGGTTCTTTGAGGTTATTGTAAACCCTAATCTTCGCCCTCTTTGCTTAGTACTTCTGCTTGTGGGAGGTATTAATGCATGGTTTTTTGAAAGCCATATTTTCCTTGTGAGTTTTTCATTGTTAACTAGCCAGCTGTTACTTTATTTCTGTAATTCTATTTCTTTTGTTGATCAAAGATGGAGAGCAGCTAACTGATGCTTCGGGATTTCTATCCAATTATTGTGTCATTATATGTAGGAGAAACATTGTTGGGTAAACTGGTCTAATTGTTTGATCAAATAGTTAAACTCAGTTTATATGTCAGGATCATCACTTTCCAGAATTTGCTATTCTTTTCATTTTCAATTTTCCTTTTCATGGTTCCTTAACTATTTATTTATTTGTAGTTAGACTACATCATTAAAATTTTCAAGGGTTTTACCTTTTGAGGTTTACTACAGTGCTTGACTTTCTGGACGCTGCCTTCTGCTTTCTAAAAGTTTGATAAGAGATTGGTGTAGTTGTTGGGACTGAATTGCTTATGAATACTATGGTTTATATTCATCATGAAATATATCTCTGTCTGACCAATTAGCAGTCCCAAATAGTCCAACCTATTAATGAAATCTGCACTGAATACAATCTCTTTTATTAATCTGATTTACTTTTATTCATTGCAATTGCCTATTATTTGTCTCACCATTTGCAATTTGATTTGACAATTACATGGTAACATTAGCTCAGAATTTCTTTCTGATGGTGTGCTGAGAAAACTACTATTCTGTATTTTATGTGTAGACAGAAAAAGTTGATTTGGAGAACACACTTGTTGATGAGAGCCAAAAACAGTTGGAAGAGTATGGGGTTTCCTCTAGATCAAGGCATGATAAACAAAGTGGTATGACGTCAGTTGGAGTTATTGCAATCTATTCACATATAAATTGATATGGTTGTGTGACAATGCTGAAACTTGATGTTAGAAGTGTTTGATATATGGTTGTAGTTTAGTTCTGTTTTTCTGTTTGCCCAATTAAGTAGTTTATAAGTTGTAAAATCTGAATTGCATACAATCTAATAGTTAGTATATTTTATATTTTGATTGAGGTTAAGGTGATACATCAGACTTTCAATCTCTGTTGCAGTGGTTAAATCCCAATAAGATTTTACTCCCAATATGTTTTCCATTTGGAGTTTCATTTATATTCTATAGTAATAATTCCATTTCTTGTGGCATAAAATCTCATATTCTTTCCTATGGAATGGGTGGAGAGGGAAGTGTTGACGATAGAGTTCAAAAAGGTGACCAGGTTAAAGGAGATTAGCTGGAGGAAAAATATGGAGCTATTTGGTTGAAATACGCTGAGAAGAACACTATTTTTTTTTCACTCTATGGCTAATGCTAGGGGTAGAGCTAATCAGTTAGATTACTTAGAGGTTGATGGGGTGTTGACAAATGATTTGGATGTGATCAAGAAAGCTTTAGAAGGTTGTTAGTCTGATTTATTTCAAGAAAAGGAGTCATACAAACTGAAGTTGGGCGAGGTGGACTTTGACATGATTTGTGAGGACGATAGGAATAAGTTGGAAAGGAAGGTTATGGAGGAGGAACTGTGTTGGGCTGTTTGTGATCCCAATGGTGACAAGACACCAGGCTCATATGGGTTTTCTCTTGCTTTTTATAAGAAGTGCTGAAAATTTATAAAAGATGATCTCTTGAAGGCGGTGGAGTGGTTTTTTTTAGGAGAGATGAGTTCGAAAAAAGTGCCAATGCCGTTTTTTTTAATATCTTTGATCCCAAGAAGCTAGGTGCGGTGATAATATCTTTGATCCCAAGAAGCCAGGTGCGGTGAACATCAAAGATTTCAGGCTGGATTCTGGCAGGAAGACTTAAGTGGGTTCTAACTAAGGTGATCTCTGCATCCCAGAGTGCTTTTGTGAGGTCGTCAGATTTTGGATGGGGTTTTGATTGCTAATGAGTGCTTGAATTCCAGACTGCGAAGTAACGTTGACGAGGTGATATGCGTATTGGATATGGAAAAGGATTATGACCACGTGAATTGGTAGTTTCTCTTGTGTTTCTTGGAGCGGAGGGGTTTCACGCAGATATTGAGAAGGTAGATTAAGGTGTGCATTTCTACAGTGAACATCTCTGTATTGGTGAATGGAATGTCTTTCAGTTTCTTCAGATCTTCCAAGGTCCTAAGGCCAAGGGGATATTATCTCTCCTTTTTATCATTGTTACAGAAGACTTGAGTAGATTGATGCAGAAAGTGGCGGATGGCAGCTTGTTGGAGGGTTTCAGCTCTGGTGTGGAGGGTTCCAAGATCATACACCTTCAGTTTGGTGGCGATACACTCCTCTTGTGCGACTCCTCCTCATAGTTGTTGGTTCATAGAGGCTTTCTCATTTGCTTTGAGGAAGTGTTAGGGTTGAAGATTAATCTGAGCAAAAGTGAGATCTTTGAAGTAGGGGGAAGTGCTAAATATTGATAGCTTAATCACCATTTGGGTTGTAGAGACGGGTGCAAGTCAGTTTCGGATCCTATTGTGGAGAGTTTTGAGAGGAAATTGGCCGGATGGAAGGGTGCTTATCTTTCAAAAGGGGTTAAGGTTACCCTCATCAGAAGTGTTCTAGCAAAGTTATCCACCTATTTCCCGTAGCGCTGAAAATTCCCTTCTCGGACGCAAAAAGATTAGAAAAATTAAAAGGGATTTTCTATTGGGGTTTGGTCTTTAGGTCATTGGTGGATTTTAATAGGTCCTTATTGGGTAAATGATTGTGGAGATTTGGAGAGGACTGCGAAAATATGTGGTTTAGGGTATTTGAAGCTAAGTTCGGAAGCTTACCTGGAGGCTGGAGGATGGAGAATGGATCACTCAGGACTGCAATGGATCATATGGTGTTACCATCTGGAAGGCGATTATGTTAGTGGCAAAATATTTCCTCAAAGGTACCTCTTTCTTAGCAGAGACTGGTTCAAGGGTAAAATTTTGGGATGGTATATAGTGTGGGAAGGAACCTATAAGGTGCAGATTCGCGGGTATCTATGCTTTGGCTCGTAAGAAGGATGCATGGGTGAGTGAGTCCATGGCCAATTAGGGTGGGGTAATTTCCTGGAATATCCCTTTTCATTAAGGCCTATTTGATCGTAAGATGGAGGATATGGTTGCTTGCTTGACGGTGAAGTGTAGAGAGGGATGTGAGTTAGAAGCTGGACTACTGTAGTTCAGATCGTTTTTCGGTTTCATTTTTCTTAGGTTGGGGTTTGAGAATGGTGCAATTTGGGTTTTGGAACCTTGTAAGCTTATTTGGAAAGCCCTGATCCCTTCTAAAATGGCCCTTTTTCATTTGGACAGCAGCTGTTGAAAAAGTATTAACAGTGGATCACTTGATCAGTAGAGGGTGGTTGATGTTGAATTGTTATTTGATATGTAAGGAAGATGCAGAATCGATATCTCACCTCTTAGTGCACTGCAACATAGTCTGGAGAATTTGGGTAGCATGTTTGGGAAGATTCAACATAAGCTGGGCTTAACCTAGATTTTTTGTGGAAGTGTTGTTGTCTTGGGAGTGGAGGAAAAGAAGGTTGAAGGAAAGCTTAGTTTGGAACATGTGTCCTTTGGCAATTGGCTGGGTTTTATGGAATAAAAAGTATCATAGATTACTGAAGAATAAAGAGTTGAGGGTTGACCTTTTTGGAGGAGTATCTTATCTCTGATTTTTTGTTGGATTTTTGTTATATTGGGCTTCCAAGATGTAGATTATGATAGATTTGTGGATACAAGGGTTAAGAGCACGGGGTTTTAATTGTTGGGTGAATATTGTAATTTCTTTTGTATGGGTTGACTAGTTGTTTATGTTGGCCTATTGTATACTCTTCATGTTTAAAGGGCTGGATTTTCACATAATTATAACATTGATACATACTTTACCAATCAAAAAAAAGAAAATAAAATAAAATGTCTATTTTGTACGCAAATAATTATATTAATTTAAGTTTGAGATAAAATAAGATGTATAAATTAAAATGGTATTCCTGGTATTACAAAAAATGTTTGATCCCTCAATTATTTTGTATATTTTATTATTTATTTATTTTTGATATGAAACTTAAAGAAATGCATAAATATTGATCTCTTTCGGTGACTTCTTGTAGTGAAGGAAGATAGTAGGCTTCCAAAATGTTAATGGTGAAGTATTTGAGATAACATTTTAGAGAAACAACTAGCATAACTTTTTTTTTTTTTTTTTATCATTGACAACAATTTTATTAATCTTCAAAAAGAGGTTACAAACAAAACAAAAGATCACGATATGTGATCCAGAAACAAACAAAAGGAAAAGAAATAAAGAAGAAACAAGGAAAACCAAACAATATCCTATCCAGCCCCCCCCAAAATCCACTCTCTCCACACCTCTTGTATCCCAAGTATTTGCAATAGCATTTGCTGATCTAAAAACATGATTAAAGGATAAACGTAATCTAGTTGAAAGATAACGAGCAAGCGTAATCCAATGAGCATGCTTCCAAGGATAATTACCATCACCTGTCATCCATGAAATAACCGACAAAGAGTCACTTTCAACCTGTATTTATTCCAAATTCAATTTCCTTGCTTCATCCAGACCGGCAATCAAGGCTCTCAACTCAGCGGTAGTAGAATCTGCAGTACCAATCGAACCAGAAAAAACTTGTAATATAACACGATCAGAATTCCTGAAAACACCCCCTATCCCAGATCTTCCCGGATTACCCAAAGATGATCCGTCGAAGTTAAGTTTAACACAATCCCTAGAAGGTGCCTCCCAAACCATCTTCTTTTTTGAATAAGAGGCTGAAGAATAAATCAAATCATACCAACATCTGACAATTGAATCCATAGAAATGCCTTGAAAATCCTATACCCACCCCTATCAATTAACCCGCCCCTATACCCACAAACAAATCAATTAACCAAGTCACGGATCTTTGTTCCTCCTCAAAGATCCACCTATTCCGCTCATACCAAATAACCCACAAAATCGAAAAGACTATTGCTTCACAAAATACCTTGCCTCTTTTACCCAAACCACAAAATCGCTATTGATCAAACAAATTACAATCCTCTCTGGTACCACCCAATCCATCCCCATCAAGTGTAGAAAATGCATCCAAATCCCTCTTGCTACTTCTATTAGAAATTTTCTGGGGAGAGATTTGCTACTTCTATTAGAAAATTGGTATTCAATGCCACTGTCTATCTATCATGTGTGGAAAGAGAGAAATGTTTGAATATTCAGAAATGAATATAAGGCTGAGAATTTCATTGTTGATCAGATTTGTAGGGATGTTTCTCTAAAAGTGGTTGCATCTCATGAAAAGATTCTGGATTGTGAAGTTAATAGGACTATTTGTGCTAACTGGGGCATTAATAGTTCTTTCTTTGCTAAGAAGGAAGTGTGTTAATGGATTCCACCACATGAAAATTTCTTTATCCTAAACTGTGATGGTGCTTATACACTAAATAGGGGAGGATCTGGAGGTATTATTAGAAACTGTTTGGGGGAAGGTATTGTTGCTTTTGCTATGGCTAGAAGGCCTGAATCTGTTTTGGTTCATGAGTTGGAAGCTGTAAAAGTAGGAATTGAGCTGGCTTTAGAAGAAGGTATTCTAAATCGGAGTATTTCTACTGATTCTGGTGGTGTATACAAATTTGTTTCTTCTACTATGGATGTGCCATGGAGATATAATTGGGTGGTTGAGAAGATAAAGTGTTTGGCTAGAAGATTAAGTTCTTGGAATATTCAACATGTTGACAGGGAAATTAATAGTGCAGCTGATTAGTTAGCTTCATACGCACAACAGATGAATAGCCTTATCAAGTTTGAGGAGGACAATGTTCCTAATGAGCTGATCAGTATTCTGAACAGAGATAGAGAAGGTTTTTCTTACTTTAGACTGGTAAATGCATAGATTTAGGGAGTTATAAGTGTTGATTTCTGTACTTGGTTTTGGGTATAGTGTTTGTAGGAGTTGATCTCCACTAGGATGGAGTGTGTTTTGCTGAGGCAATGTTGTGTATGATTTGTATAGTTTATCTTTTGATGATATAAAGAAACTAACTTACCTTCCAAAAATAAACATCCCTCTTGCTATTGAACAATGAAGAAAAAGATGACCATTGTCTCCCCTTGATCCCTGCACATGAAACAGATATGTGGTGAAATGGCCATATTGCCTCTCCTCTTTTGAAGCATATCACAGGTGTTTTTGCGATATAAAATAGCAGTTCAAACAAAAAGTATCACCCTAGAAGGAATTTTGGCCTTCCATAATTTGGAAGCATAAAAAGGAGAAGGAACCATATTATCATCCCTACCAAGGAAACAAAAAAAGGACTTGGTTGGAAAAACACCAATAGACTCCAAAGGCCAAACCTGGTAATCCGAACACTCGGAATCAATGAAACAAAAATTAAGAACATCAATGAGACTAGATAACTCATCCATCTCAGCCGATCTAAGATCTCTTATGAAATTAAGATTCCAAACTAAACCTGAAGAAGACCATGAAAGAATGTCAGAAATCACAACATCCCTATGCTGTAACTCCAAAAATAATCTGTGATATCTATCTTTAAAAATAGATTCACCCCACCATAAATCATGCCAACAACGAATTAAAGAGCCTTTTTCCACCCCAAACCGAGTAAGAGGATAAAAGCAAAAACTAGAGCAGAAATGGTTTTCCAAGGACTATGCAAATAAATTCTAGCATTTTGGTTGATATCCTAAACATTCAAACCTGTCCCGAATTTTCTTACAATTACCTTGTACCAAAAAGCATCAGTATCATTGCCAAACTGCCAAGCAAAGCAGAATTCCGACGTTGAATGTTACCTAGATTGAGACCATCTGCCTCTTTACTCTTACACACCAAACTCCATCTAACCAAATGATAATTCTTATGATCCCCACCCTCCCACAAGAAATCCCTTTGAACTTTCTCCAAACCCTTAACTACTCTCGTCGGTGCTTGAAAAGGGGACAAATAATATATAGGAAGACTAGCTATCACCGAATTAATTATCGTAACTCTGCCTCCTAAAGATAAATAATTCATTTTTCAAGTTGCCAATTTTCTATCAACTCTCTCAATAACTTGAGCCCAAAAAGAAAAGGATTTGGCACTATCCCCCATAACAAGACCAAGATATCTAATCGGCAAATGTATAACACGCCACAAACTGTAGTAATCGACCCTACTCCACATGACCCAGAAATGATAGATTTCTTCGCATTCACCTTAAGGCCATAAATCATCTCAAAACATCTCAAAATAGCCTTAATCCAATATGTTTGCTCCTTCACAGCCTCAAAAACAAAATAGTATCATCAGCATATTGCAGATGAGAAATAGGCACTCTATTCCTTCCTACTAAAAAACCACTAATAAGGCCCATATTCTCCACCAAAGACAGAAACTTACTCAACATTCCCCACTAAAGTAAAAATAAAAGGGGAAAGAGGATCCCCTTGTCTAATGCCTCTAGAAGACTCAAAATGTCCGTGAACGCTCCCATTAAACAAAAAGAAAAGGAAACCTTTCAAAATATAACCATTAATCAATTTCCTCCATCTAGAATCAAAACCCTTACACTCTAACATAGAATCAATGAAACCCCATTCCACCCTATGATAACCCTTCTCCCAATCCAACTTACACATAAACGGATCACCACTTCTCTCTCTTTCCTCCACCACCTCATTAGCCACCAAGACACTATCCAAGATCCGTCTCCCAGCAATAAAGGCCGACTGATTAGTAGAAACTAAATCCCCAATTACCCTTTTCAGCCTCTCAGCCAGGACCTTAGCGATAATCTTATACAAACTAGTAATCAAACTAATGAGTCTGAAATCCTTAAGTTCAAAGAAAAGTTGCATTAGTGATCTTATTAACCACCCCATTATGATAAAACTCACTAAAGACCCCCATAACATCCTTTTTAATCATGTCCCAATATTTTTGAAAGAAAGCCATGGTAAATCCATCTGGCCTTGGTGCTTTATCTCTTTCCATACCCATAATAGCCTTTCTAACCTCCTCTATCTCAAAAGGTCTCCAACCACACAGCCTGCGAAGGTAATGAAACCACCCTAGGAATATTCCTAAGACTAAAAACCAACTCTTGGTAAATCCATCTGGCCTTGGTGCTTTATCTCTTTCCATACCCATAATAGCCTTTCTAACCTCCTCTATCTCAAAAGGTCTCTCCAACCACACAGCCTGCGAAGGTAATGAAACCACCCTAGGAATATTCCTAAGACTAAAAACCAACTCCTGCTCCGAGGTGTATAACATACCATAAAACTCCTCCATAGCCCATGCATAATATCAACCATATCCTCAATCATACGCCCATCCACCGAAAGATTGGTAATGGCATTACTTTTTGACCTGCCTCTAGCCAATTTATGAAAAAACCTAGTATTCCCATCCCCTTCTTTAATCCAAGTAGCCCTCAACTTTTGTCTACAACTGATCTCCTCCTGTCTAAGAATAGTATCCAACTCTACCTTCTTAGACTTCCTCCTATCCCTTTCCCCCTCAGTCAACCCCTCTGTTGTTCCCATAAATCCAACTCTTATATATCATCAAACACACCTTTTTTACGAATAGCAATATCCCCAAAACAATCACGATTCTAACCTTTAATCTTGGTTTTCAAAAGCTTAAGAGATCTCATAAAGGAAAACCCAGCAAAACTAGACTCCTTATCCCTTTTCTCTCACCTACCTTTCACTTCATCTTTGAAATGGCCATATGTAAGCCACATATTCTCGAACCTGAAAGGAGGACCATGCTGAACCAAATCAATAGAAAGCAATAAAGGTCAATGATCAGAAACCAATCTAGGAACGATTCTCCGAGTTAAATGAGGGAAATGGGCATCCCAATCAACCAAATCTAAACATCTATCCAGCCTACAACAAAGGGCATTCTCTTGAAGATTCAACTAGTAACCCACCCACTTAAAAGAGGATAATCCACCAAAGCAAGATCTTGAATAAGAGAAGAGAATCTCCTCATACTTTTAGTCATCCTAGTCTCTCTATTTCGTTCCTCCTCAGATCTAGCCACATTAAAATCCCCAATCAAACACCAAGGACTAATATTATTTGACGCAATGTCCTGAATCTCCACCCAAAAGGCCTCTCTACTTTATAAGCATTGGGACCATAAACACCTGTAAGTTTCCATTGAAAACCCTCAACCAGATTCTTGAACAACACCGAAATACAAAAAGTACCGAGCACCACCTCTCCACCCTCTACCTTATCAATATCCCACATAATAAGAATCCCCCTTAAAGAACCCACAGCCCGTAAACAAACCTATCTCCTGTTCTGAATACCCCATAAACTAAGCATCAACCTCCTGCCAATTGACTGCTTTTTAGTCTCTTGGATCACCACAATCCAAGGCTTAAACTTTCTACAAACTTCTTTAACCTCTCTTTTCTTTTGACCTGCCTCTAGCCAATTTATGAAAAAACCTAGTATTCCCATCCCCTTCTTTAATCCAAGTAGCCCTCAACTTTTGTCTACAACTGATCTCCTCCTGTCTAAGAATAGTATCCAACTCTACCTTCTTAGACTTCCTCCTATCCCTTTCCCCCTCAGTCAACCCCTCTGTTGTTCCCATAAATCCAACTCTTATATATCATCAAACACACCTTTTTTACGAATAGCAATATCCCCAAAACAATCACGATTCTAACCTTTAATCTTGGTTTTCAAAAGCTTAAGAGATCTCATAAAGGAAAACCCAGCAAAACTAGACTCCTTATCCCTTTTCTCTCACCTACCTTTCACTTCATCTTTGAAATGGCCATATGTAAGCCACATATTCTCGAACCTGAAAGGAGGACCATGCTGAACCAAATCAATAGAAAGCAATAAAGGTCAATGATCAGAAACCAATCTAGGAACGATTCTCCGAGTTAAATGAGGGAAATGGGCATCCCAATCAACCAAATCTAAACATCTATCCAGCCTACAACAAAGGGCATTCTCTTGAAGATTCAACTAGTAACCCACCCACTTAAAAGAGGATAATCCACCAAAGCAAGATCTTGAATAAGAGAAGAGAATCTCCTCATACTTTTAGTCATCCTAGTCTCTCTATTTCGTTCCTCCTCAGATCTAGCCACATTAAAATCCCCAATCAAACACCAAGGACTAATATTATTTGACGCAATGTCCTGAATCTCCACCCAAAAGGCCTCTCTACTTTATAAGCATTGGGACCATAAACACCTGTAAGTTTCCATTGAAAACCCTCAACCAGATTCTTGAACAACACCGAAATACAAAAAGTACCGAGCACCACCTCTCCACCCTCTACCTTATCAATATCCCACATAATAAGAATCCCCCTTAAAGAACCCACAGCCCGTAAACAAACCTATCTCCTGTTCTGAATACCCCATAAACTAAGCATCAACCTCCTGCCAATTGACTGCTTTTTAGTCTCTTGGATCACCACAATCCAAGGCTTAAACTTTCTACAAACTTCTTTAACCTCTCTTTTCTTTTTATCCCCCCCCACCTAAGACAAACTCCCTCCTACACTGGATTTAGAAGATCTCCTTTGACATTTAAGATTCCATTCTAAATTCTGAAGTTCCCTCACCATAGGTGAGGCACCTTTAGACAAACCCTCTCAACCATTCCTAACTCTACCCACCAATTCAGACATGCTGACTCTAACACCATTCTTATCAGAAGCTTCAAATCTAAAAAGATTAGCTATATCTTCAAAACCTATCCAACCATCCGATAAAGAATAGTAGAATCCATCTTCTCCAGCCGATCAAACCCTTCTCCAACCCCACTCCCCCTTCTCCACTCTTTCCCCTTCCAAAGTCAGTAAATCATCAAGTATCTCAATCTGACCAGCATTCTTATGTGGAGCAACTCTTTACAAATAAATATGAAATGGAGATTCGTCAATATACCTAGGCCTTTTGATACGTGAAACAAATCTCTTCACAGAAAAAGATGAATGAGTGGAAACATTACCCAAACAAGAATTTAAAAGCATACCTTTCTTCGGCCAGCCTGAAATAGCCACATCAGAGAACGGACAAAAAAAAGACCACTTCAAAGATTTGTCGAGTAAAAAAAGGAAAGGATTCAGCAAGTTAGAAAACCAAACTTTGGCATCTGCTATGTCGTTAACCTGTGAAATAATCCCATTTATTTCAGGAGATGCAACATGACCACAACCCATGCCTGAAACAATCAAGAATTGCAAGGAGCAGAGATCAACTTTAGTAGAAAATTCAGAGCCAATCAAACGACTTGAATCAGCCTCTCCTGCCTTCGAAATATGCCGACCACCACTCAAACCGAAAACCCCATCGCCCAAACCATCTACCGCCTCTTCCGTCGTCGATATAGAATATCCTGTGTGAATCAAATCAACAACAGCATCATGCTTCTCGAAATTTGACTGCTTTTCACCTTCAACATCGTCCAAAGGGGAATCTACCGTTTGAGATTGAAAACTATCTTTTTGAACCAAACCCATCCCTTCCGATTGAGAAATAGTATCAAAATGATCAAAATTATAATCCTTTGACCCCAACACCTCTAATGAAATCATCGGACAGTTTCCTTCGTCAACACCATTGTTCTGACCATCTTTGTTTATTTTATGACCAACAAAATTATTCAAACTGCTTTTCAAAGCCTCCAAGCTCTTATGGATTAAAGAGAGAGTAGGCTCTAAGGCCTTAAACGAGCAATCCATAGCTGCTTTCAACTCCTCTTGTTTCAGCCCAACATCTATCCCCTTCTTTCTATCTCAGCTGGATCTAACTCAATCCCCACAACTTCAGCTTGGTCCAAAACCATATCTGATTTATACTGATTTAAAAGCCCATCCTCCCCAATGGGCCCCTTACCCAACCACTTCTTACTAACCATTTTATTATCAGGCTTCCTCCCACCTACATCCACATTTCCTAGCCCGTGATTAGAGTGCATTCCCATGGCCTTAGGCTCAGTCTCCAAACCGAAAAATCCAGAGAAAGAAACTTTTGAATTTGTCCCAACCTTCTTATTTTGATTCAAACGTCAACCCTTTGACAAAACAAAATCCTTACTACTCACTTCTTCCACATTACCCGTTTTAACCTTCGATCTAAACTGATCAAATCGATGCATCGATCTTGACCATTCCTTTCCTTAACCTCATGTATGATAATTAAATCTCTCCTTAGAACGATCCCATAACTGCCCATTCGTCTTGACCTTAACATCCTGATCAACCTGAGATTTTGAATATGGTCTTGAAACAGAATCTAATCTTCATTAGAGACATTCCTCACAGCATTCGTAACCCCCCAAAGTTTGATTTCCTTTCCCCCAAAACAAATCCTTCCCCTTCTACCGTCCAATCCAATGTTGCCACCTGTCACCTCTTTATCCACTTCATCGTCTTCAACCTTAAACCTCAAGTCTTAAATTTATCAACAACCTTAAGCCCCATCAACTTTTCCGAACTAGATAGCACAATTTGAATAGAAAATCGAGTATCTCCTGAAATCAATGAATTAGAACGGGGAAGACAAAGAGCGTTACAACAATTAACAAAAAATTTCGCGTACTTCATCCATTTTCTTTGAGCCGTGATCTCAACAACCCAAATAAAACCCCCGCATGCATCTCCAATAATGTGAAAAATTTCATCATTCCATAATTCCGGCAATAAACAAACAAAAATCCAACGGCCATTACTACATTCGACTGTAGGTCTCAACAATTTAATCTTCTCCCATCTAGAAATAATCACATCTTGCTTAGATTTTAGAGGGAAAGATCTTAACGAGGTCAAAAGATCATCTGCAGCGATATTATGGGCAAAATAAATAGCTTGATCATCCGAAAAAAGGAACGATCTCCGGCAAGGATTGCAGGCTAAAAAACTTCATGATCTCCGAGGCAATAAAGGTCCAAGAATCTCTGCCATTGGGGGGCAGAACAACTTCCCTTTTCCATTTATCCTTACCAGAAACATCCTTACAATTAATTTTAATCTCTGGGCATAATCCAGCATGAATGATCTGATTCTCAAACATATTAGCATCCTTCTTCTCTGAGCAAATCACATTGGCTTTCTTCTTCAAAATCAGATCACCAAACTTTTTCCAACCAACCCCCGCTCTTCCCATTGGAACGAAAATCTTACTAGACCTTTTTCCATCCACCATTTCAATCCTTAGAAACCTTCCTACTGAATTATTATTAATATTCAAAATAAAATTCTAGAATTGAACATCTTCTTCCAAATTTTCAATACAATCGTACCAAACAGATTAATGGCTTCCGAGCAACAAGAAGACATCCAAATCGCTTCATGATTCTCAATGACCATCGAACTCTTTCTACCTTTGCTATATTCAGAAAGACAATTTTTTAGAATCCTTCTACAACTCTACCGTGAATACCTTGGCCTCAATCTGAAAAGATTCAGAAAATATATGATAATTCTGAATCACTAAACCTTTTCTTGGCAAATTGATAACAGCTAGCATTACTTACTATTCATCAAGGCAGAAAAGTGGATATATTGAATATGCTGATAGTCCTTGAGTGAGTTATTCTTTCAAGTTCTTGGGTATCATAATTTTGCAGGTAATATTCTAGATTGCCTGATCTGATAAAAGACAATTGTTATGATCTCTAGATGAGCTTTTGATAACAATAGACTAAAACATCCTTCATAGTTCCATTTTTCATCGGATAAACTGTACAAATTTGTGCTTTTGAACTTAGGCTCAGGGTTGGTTTGGGCTTGTGATGCCAAGCTTCCGCTCAGGCTCAGCCCTGCTCGACTCATTTCCATCCTTAATTTTTCTGAGGATTTAATTGTTTCGTCGTAACTGGCTTTAAATTGCATTTATTTTTTTACTTGTTCTCTCTAACAAGAACAACAATAATGTCTATTTGAAGTAGTTGGTATAGGAAACATTAACACCGGTTCAGAATTCATGGTTTAGGATATAGTAAAGTTCTATATTGGCTGATAACTTGATGCAACCATCTTCCTTTACATAGGCTTGGGACCGGCGATGCAAAAAAAAAAAAAGGCAACGCAACACATATTGGCAGATTATGCTATAGCTTAATTCTGGTTTTGATTCATTCGGTCAGTCATTTTGTTATTTTGCTTTTTTGGCTTCTAATTTTATGCAGTCATCTGCAATGTGTTGACTGAAATATCATCTCTAATTCAGGCTCTTAATCTGTTCTTCCTTTTGTTGATGTTCATTTCTGTTAGATACAATAAGAACAACTAGTTGGGGTCGGCAACACGAGTCCTGTTCCACCATCCCAATTTTTCAAAAACCAAATATTTCAATATCCTTCCCGAGTGCCTCCCAGATAATGGACATTATGCTGGATTGAAAAATAGAAGATTCTAGGATGTTGGAAATTGTCATCCATTTCAAGTCTTTCTTAAATGACATGCTTTGGCAAAACTTACTTCTTCTTGGAAATGTTTTTTCAGAAGGAAGTGCAAGTGAATCTGATGATAACAATGAAAGACATGATGCTGCAGAGGAAGAAACAGACGAGGATGACAACATTTTCTTTGATACTCAGGATTTTCTTTCATCAAGTTCTTTTAAAAGTAGTGGGTCTGATTTTCGAATATCATCATTTGATTCTGATGACGAAG
>JAUPMG010288150.1:0-17766 GCA_031762675.1 Pachysandra terminalis | reverse complement strand
CCAGCTCAAGAATGAGGTCCCAGGTTCGAGTCCCCGGCATGGTTTCAAGGATCGGCCGATACCGGTCCATACCGGCCGGTCCGGATAGGGACCGGACGGGACCGGTCCGGTTCCAACCCGCGATACAAGCCTTTGTATCGCGACCGTTCCACCGGTCCGGCGATCCCTCCAGTCCGGCGACTAATACAGCCAGCCGGCAGTCCGGCGACCGGTCCCTCCAATCCCACAGGTCCGGCGTGATCTGAAATTTTAAAATTTTTAATTTTTTTTTTTTCTGTACCGGTCCGTACCGACGATCCGAACCGGAACCGGATGGAACCGGTCCGGCGACCGGTTCCGGTATTTAAAACCTTGGTCCCCGGGCTTATCTGATATATGGTCCTTGTGGGTGGGGTCATGTATCCAGGGTATACCATGTACCCACTAAGTGGGGACGGGGGTTCCACGTCACCAAAAAAAAAACTTATAAATTAAAGAAACATTCACAAGTCCGTATGATAGGAGAGATAGTACAGCCAGGTGTATGTTAGTACACTACCTAATACATGCCTGCAAACTATCAAGTTTCATGTGTATAAAGGTCATTAATTGATACGGGAAAGGACGTCTAAATGATGGATTAGGGTTTTGTAAGAAGGGGAAACGAAAAATAAGAAAGGACACAAGGGTTTTAATATGTTATGACTTTACTTATTTAGGTTTGCTTGTCATTTATTATGTTTAAAATTTTAAATACATTATTGATCTATGTCATGATCAGCTCAAAACAATTAATAACTAACTTTTAGTCATGAGGCATTGCCTAGGCCTCACTTTGCCCATGGAGGGCTCATCACCCAAATGCCTTGACAACATCAATGTTCAAAAGACAAGGGAAAGAATTGACAAAACTTCATACTGAATAAAACAAAAACCTACTTGAAAACGTGGAAGATTAGGATACTAAGTCTTCACATCATCCACTATCTCGATTTCCTGATCAAATGAGGGATTGGTTTCCTATGAACTCTAGTGGTGGGGTGAACAAGAGGGTCCCAAAAATTCACAAATTTCTAATAATTCAATACAACCATTGTTTCCCATTGAAATACCAAAGTAATCATAAAAGGAGGTACAAAATGATGTGAAGCTAATTCATTTTACATTTCCAGTAATCTTTCACAAACAAATGGAAAATAAACACCACAATACCACCATGTCCATCCATGGTAGAAGCATCGCAATGCATTTCTGTAGAAGAAGAGGCAAATTAAGAGTTAAGAGACATTGTTCTTCCATTGTCTCCTCCAAGAATTCCAGTTTCTAAGCTTGAAGTTCTATTAAAATGGACGTTTCGGGCTACTCACTCCTAGAAGTGGCTCTTCATCGGATCCCTTTGAGGCTCATTGCCAATGGCCTATACTAGGAAGTGGCTGGTAATTAGGCTCGATCCAAGGGCCCAATTGATGATATAAATACTATTATGGAGCTTCTAGTTGATGCCACAACAGCAATTTTAGGAAGAGCTCAGAAGCGAACATTAATGATAATTGAGCTTCTCCATGCATAGGCCCATAATCAGCCAAACTTGTAAGTTGGATATCATTGATGAGGTTTTAGATAACCTTGTTTGCACATGCTGTAGAGGCTGATGCAGTACAGCCCCAACGACAGTAGAAGGCCAACATGGGATGGAAAATGGTGTGCATGATAACATGTTGGAAATAGGAACCAAACTCAAAATTATTTCTTTTTAATAATTGGTTATATTAGAGAGAGAGGGAGAGAGAGAGAGAGAGAGAGAGTAAAGCGGGCCAGACCCAGTATAGACGGACTGTATACAGCAAGGCTGGCACAAAAAACAGCTAGCCAATGCAAAGCTCTCCAAAAGACATCAAAGATACAGAAAGGAGACCAGTATTAAGAAGAAAAAAACAGAGTCCAGTTTCCCATCAGAACATGAGGTTCTAGTCCTTTATTCTGGATGTAAAGATACCCAAAATCCCAAATGATAAAGCAACCTAAATGCCTTAAATAAAATCTCTTAACAAGACAATTCCTTATCTTCAAACAGTTCTCTATTCCTTGATAGAGACAGGAGGGGGTACCTATGTCATGGAATTGAGGACTTGAGAATTGAGAGCCTTCCTCCTTACCAAATATCAAATGAAGAAAGCCTTAATATATTGGCTTTTATATCCAAAACTAAAAATATAAATTTAACTAATAATAAACTTATTTCAATGTTAAAAGTTATATTTACTTTAAATCATTTAGTTAAAAGATATAAATCAATATCCTATTTACTTTATTTGATTTAAATGAAATATGTTCTCATTAATCAAACCAGGTGACAGCCTGGCCCAAAATCCTACCTATGTGGTTGCTAATTGCCTAAGGCACTGGCCTAGGCTTAGAGCTGGCAATGGGTCAGTTTCAGGTCACATTTGTACTGGGTATTAATAGGTTGATGCTCAACCTAAACCTGTCTGTCTAATCAACAGACAGATATAGACAAAAGTCAAAGCCAACTAACCTAACACATAATAAATATGTAAAAACAATAAAATTAATGGGTTAGAAGCATAGCAAGAAATAGGTAAAACAACCCAAACTGATCAAGAAGCATAGCAAGAAACTGACCCATTTATTTATGGGTTAGAAACATATCAAGACAATTAACCCATAAAGTAGAAACCTCAATCCTAACTTGTCTAAATGTGTTCAGGTTCATGCAAGTTGACAGGTTTGGTAACAAATTGCCAACTCTACCTGGGCTTAGGTCACCAAGGCTAGTGTCATCTAGATCCCCAGAAAATCGCCTGGCTACATAGGCGGCCGACCTAGCGAACCGCTATTAACAACACTGATTGACAATATGTGCTGAACTGAAGAGAAAGTTAGATTTTCAAACGATGTATATTGTATAGTGGGGAGGTTCCCCTCTAAATTTTATTCCCCGATCTGTTCATTGTAAGCAAAAGTTAAAGGAAAAAAGAAGTTCAAAACAATTTGGATGGACAAGGGAATGTTGTGATCTGGAGACCCTTATTCTGAAGAGATTTTTACAGATCCACTCATCAACAGCCCTGATGAGCACTCTCTTCGCATTCACCATTATCATCAGGGAGCGACAGAAGATATTGGTTAGGAAGGGATTTTTCAATTCAACCTTTATTAGAAGCTTGTTAATGCCAAGCCAAGTTTTGACCCATCCTACAAAGGTAAGCTTTCTTTTGTGGTGTGCTTCCTTAGATAATATCTACACACGGTACGAAAAGAGAGAGGCTGAATATGTTGATCATCTCCTAGTTCATTGTCATTCTTTATCAACGATTTGAAAGATCCAAAAAGATGGCCACTATAATCCACCAGGAATCCAAGTCCAAACTCTGATAGAGAGCACTGGAAGAGTCCTCAAAAACACAACTAGGGATCTGAGAATAAACAAGTGAATGTAACTATGATTCATTGAACCCATTAGGCTCCACAAAACCCGAGAGAGCTATGGTGAGTTATGAAATGAAGGCTGTAAATGCTCTGAGTCATGTGCTTTGATTATTCAGGTCAATAAGAAAGGTCGATTCCCTTTACCTTCTTATGCTGGTGATTTCTTTTCCTCTTGAGAATCAAAGACTTAGTGCATCGTTTTTACTTTCTATTCTACATATATTACAACAGCACACAAAGCACTCTGCAATAGTCCAAATTGAGTAGAGTTCAAAAACCAAAGCAATAGAAGCCACATGAATTGTTCAAATCCTTATAAATCAAGCTTTTCTAATATATTAAAGATGAAAAAAAAAAAAACAAGCTTTTATATGAAGAAATTTTAAGAGTGAAGACTGACCTGCCAGAGGTTGCTAGCTTTGATTTGAACTGCACACCAGATTTTAGTCCCGAAGAACCACTAATACCAGATAATGTTGATGAAAATGTAGATGCTGAATCCTTGTCCATGCTTTCAGATCCAAAGTTAAACACATGAGTAGCAATTTCTTCCCTTGGAGGAACAGTTCTTTCAAATGACAAGGTCGACTGAGATGAAAGTGTAGCTGGCTGGGTGACTGTGCTTGGAGCATGTGAGACAGGAAAGGTAAAGCCAGTGTTTCTTGGAGGTGCCATGATCCCATCAGAAACTTTAATTTCAGTTCCCTTGTTTAACATGAAACTGATAGGAAGCTTGGCTTCAGAGGAAGAAACTGAAGGCTTCTCCTCAAGAGTTGTTTCAGTAGCAGTGTCCTTTCTCTCGACCACAGATGCATCCAGTTTTTCTTCTCCAGCAGTAATTGGTGTAGATGGGTTCCCATTACAGTACCCATAATCATCCAGATCCAAGGAATCCTTCAACAAGAGATCGAAAACATTAGTAAATGCTGCAACAGCCATCTGAAGCTGACAAAATGAAACAGGCAGCAAAGATCCAGAAACCAACTTTTTACTAGAGAAGACAATAACTACAGTTTTTGCCATCCCCATCAACTGTATGCATAACAGAATATACATAGGTTTCAGAAGTCAGAACTCAATAGTTAACCCAAAAGACACCAGCTCAGAATGGGAGGATTTCCTACATCAAAGGCACAATCATGTCTTTATGAAGTACAGAACTATCAATTTTTTCAGATATTTACCTGGAATGGTATTATTCTTCCAAGTAGCCAAAACTATCTAGTCTGATTAAGCCACTTTTGACTTACCACTAAACACAGTAGTCAAGATCTAACAGCAAGTGGACCATGTGTAGAATGGAGGTTAGAAGATGGCATTGAAAGTTCTATATTCTCAACAATTTTGTTCTTAGAAGAAATTTATAATAGTGGGTAACCAAATAAAAGGATCATAAAAAACAACAGCAGACAAAGTAGACAACAACCTGATCAAACAAAACAGAGGGATAGTTCCTGACAGTCAAAATCAACTAAAGAAGATACATCATTACAAACCTCATGTGCACTCATCTGGAATGCTTGATTCTTTTGTGAAGGATATGCAACAAAGATGGAAGTTTCCAAAACAGTGGATTTAGCACTAGATGCAGTATCATTATAGTGAATCCCAGGAGCCAACTCATCTCCAGCAATGGCAATCTTCAAGGGGCCCTTTTCTTCAATCTTGTCTTGCTTTTGAGAACTAGACTCCCGAGCACCAGGTAAACAGGTACACCCCAAACAATCCAAATTATCACTACTTTGTACATTATAAAACAATTTTGATGAATCTACATTCTCCACACTTCTAAGAGCTTGTCCGCATGACATACTATGTGCCAACTTTGTGGCTGATTTTTCCCCAGCAGTAGCTAGCTTGATCTCGTATGATTTATCTTTTGGAGAAGGGACTAATTTATCAAGCTGCTGCAATATTTTTCGGGCCATCTCACTGGACTGGGAAGAAACAGAAGCAAAACTGTTACTGGGAATGCTATTATCCCCATTTTCCACAACCATGTTTGAGGAATTATGCTTGGATTCATCCAATAGAAACGTATTCTGAATCAAAAACTTAGAACCTTCAGCATCAGAACCAATCACATCTCCAGGAATAGAAAGAGGACTTCCAGGAACCAATAACCACTTATTTTTTGGAGAGATTAGATTGGTCTTCTGACGAATCCTACGTATAGGACCAACTGATCCAATATCATTATCCAAAACTGAACGCCTTCCCTTTAAGAGCTGAAAATTGACATGAGGGGAAAAACAATAATATGATCAGAAACATCAACAATTATAAGAAGCATGCAAGATTTTTCATTATTTCCAGGGTTTGAACCTACCTGTTTACTACAAGAAAGTGTGTTATTCTCCCATGTCCTTTGAGATGATGTTGATGGCCCAGCATATCCATCCATTGTGGACCCAACATCCTGGAAAGTGAGCAATATGAGTTTTGCACCCTGGGAACAAAGAATAAGAAATACTGATATATATTTCAAACCATGCATACCATGGGAGTAGTAATTGAATGAACCCTGGAATATGGAGTACGAGCCATACTATATATCGCAGATCTCCCTCGATGTCTTGGGGTCGATAATGGGGTTGAAAAGACATTATCGACCGTAAAAGAACCAGCACCACGGACAGAAGACCTTGGTGCAAGTGATGCAACAGGTGACTTCTGAGGAAACGGTCGACTGTTTAGCAAAGTTACATCCTCCCGGAATGTTTGATTACGCAAACCTAACACTGATGGAGATATTTTGGAAGGCCTACAGCCCATGTATGCTTTTGCTAGCTCTGCAGGTGAAGCAACATCCTGTTCAAGGACCTGAAAACATTTTAGTCAATAAATGCGAAAGCGGGAGCTTTAGTTATTTTTACTAAGAAATTCTTTTAGTGGCAAACATGGACAAATAACCAGAAAGCGTGTTTGTGTTAAACTCTGAATAAAGGGGGAGAAAGGATTGAATTGTTTTCTTACACATGAATTAACAGCAGGAGCCAAAATGCCTCCAAGTACTCTTCGGCTCTCAATCGCATTTTCTTGTAGTGAAGTATTTGGTCCCTGCCTGTCATAAGATGCAACCGGCTGTGATGTACATGGTTCAGACCTTTTCTTCTCATCCTCCAAAGGAATATCCACAGTTCTTGAATGCAATAGTTCTGTCAGGCGATCAATTTCAGCTCTGTACAGAAATTGCAATTCATTACACTAACTTTTGTAACAAGTTCTACAATAAGGGTTACTTAAACTGCATTGTATGGAAAAAGATAGTGACAAAATGAAGCCATGTGAGGACAGCAAGATAGGAAGTTGTCCTCCCTATACATGTCAGTGAATGTTTTGGCAGGCCATTCAGCCACCCATTGGTGCAACCTAGGAGATCCTCCAGTGTGATCCAATGCTCCGCAACGTTTGTACATTCAACAGAAAATGACAAATAATCAAAATATGCATGAATATGTCGGGCAGGATCAAAACATCAGGCATGTCTTGGCCCAAAGGATTATTAAGAGCCATTAAGTGGTGGTCCTGATCAGGTTGAATGCATGAGACTGCGCAAGAGGTAGAGGTGGCACAATTTCTACTGATCCCAACTTCATTCCTCGTGAAGAGAATACTTCCGAGTAGAAAACAATCCAACAATAGAGAAGATGTGGCCCTTACAACAACCATCAAATGCTCCTAATTATTACATTTTCAGGCACATATAGGTGTTACACTTACACATGGAAATCCAGAATAAAAAATCAATCTGCTGTTTTACGCCATGTTTGTTTTGATTTATATGGTACATGTCCCTATCCACGAAACTGTGGCAGGACAAATACATAGAATTAAAATATTAAACTTCTATAACGTACTGGTGGAGATCATATATAAGAATTTTAAACGTCAAGCTAAGTAAATAAAAACCCAAATTACACTTGCCGGGTAAAGGTCTTTTGCTTCAGAATTTGCTCAAGATCAGTAAACCCATTATCAAGAGATTTATCATTAGGGTTAACTTCATTGCTGACTCTTTCTTGAGCTCCAGAAGGATTCTGCATAAGAAAGTATCACATACTACAGAAGAACAAAAAATAGCAATAAAAATAATAATCATCAGTCATTGAAGCCAGAACCGAGTATTTGTCTACTGTAATATAGTAACACAATCTGGAAGAAAAGAGACGGTTGCATAAGATATAACTCTAGTAGAAAAATGATGCAAAATATTTTTATGTAATTTGGTAAAGAAAAAAAATAAAAAAAACACCAATCCAAGCTAGATGGAATTGGACACCGGTAAACAAGTGAAGTACCCATATCAGACACATGTCAGACTCCTACACTTGACAGACTTGCTGCGACACACATAGATTTTATTAAATCACAAATTAACATCTAACATAAAGCCTAGACTCTGATTTCCTACATAAAATCTCTGTGCCGCTAATATAGCATTATTAAGCTCACTAAATCACAACTTAAGATCTAACATAAAGCATGGACTCTGATTTCCTACATAAAATCTTTGTGCGGGTAACATAAAACTATTAAGCTCAATAAACCCTCATACACATATGAGGGAGTTCATAAGATATAATATTGTTTAATCCAACGTATCGCATGAATTTATTTAATTATTTATTTGGCTACATATTTGAATATGATGCTGTGCCCACGAATCCTAATTTTCTAAACTTGCTGAATCTGAGACTCTATTCCCTTCTACCACGTACCCATAGGATCCAAAAAAATTGATGATACCCAATTCATACTCTCAGAAGTTAGGACCATAGGAAAGTACGAGCAATGAAAATCACTAGACCACCCAATCACATGGAAAGGGATAAACCGGCTACTGGTCCTAGTATAAAAAGTTAAGAGAGGGGGGGGCACACTAAATAAAAATAAAAATCCTCAAAAATACTGAATCCTAAACCCTAGAAAACCTTAACCTTAATTAATTGCAGTAAAATGATTGTTTAATTTTCCCCTTTTTAAATTTTTCTTTTCAATTTTACGTGTCAGTGAAACTGGAATGGGAATTCTCAGTTTCTTTGATATCATGCGACTTCATTTGACTGAAAATTTTTGACAGAGTGATGACTCCCTCAGTCATGAAAGCACTTTCTGCTGACCCTTCTAAATTTGTTGGGCAGAATATCCATGGGGATAAAAGACTGACCATTGGTAGACCCGCTACCAAATTCATGAACCCAATGGTTCGATCATTTCCTTCTTAATGCAGGAGCTGCATTCCTGGTTTACAGGTAACAACAAGTTAATCATTTGTTGAGTCATAGGATTAACCCTAGAGCAAGGTACTTCCACAATCATGGTCCATGCAGTGTATGATCCACATATTATGGTGGAAAGAAGCTAATTTACTAGCAAGACAAATAAAAAGTACAGAAAGTTGCACATACAAGGAGAAAGATGCCAGCCTCCCCACAGAAGGCTTAAATCCTTTGAAGCATCAATCTAGTAGTTACTAGAAATTAAGCATTTAATAGTCAGAGGGAAGGACGTTCTAATTTTGTAGGGAACTATGCCTTCTCAACACCCATGGTATGAGGACTTTGCCTCATTAACACGCTTCAGGCGTGTGTATAAGGAAATTAACATCATTCCTCAAGGTGCACACCAATGCTGTCAAAGGACCGCCTAGGCGCCTAGGCTTTTTTCTAAGGACCCAGGCGACCGCCTAGCCTAATTAATTGCATAATTTCGAAATCTTTTATCATAATTATTAAACATCTAACTTGTGTTATAAAGCAGTAATGCATTAAGTTATTTGTACGAAATTATTACTTAATTATATGGTAATAACTTATTACAAACTAATAACTATTAATTTAGCCTTTTTTGTACGTATAAAAGCCCATTAAAACACATTTGACAAGAGGAGGAAAGAGTAGGTGCCTAGTGAACCTAATAAAGCCTTCTCTCTCTTTCCATGGTCTGAATGGTGATCATTATTGCATAGAGTTCTAGGCATTTTTTATTTTTAGTTTCATAAGAAGTTTCCTCCCCCTTCTCCCTTTCTCTTTCTGCAATCAACCATGCCACTTGACCTTTTTTATATTCTTCTTCTTTTTGTTTTTCTGTTCTTACGAGTATTTCCTATCTTCCTTTCTTTCTTTTGTCCGCACTTCACAGTCTGTTTTCTAATTTATTTTCATTTTTATAATCTTTTACAAACATCTGAACTTCATAATTTCTTTCTCTAATTTCAATTTCTCTTGTTGTCACTGTTATTGTAATAATGGTTTTGCATTCTTTTAATTGATTTCTAGTGTTGTTGCAACTGGGCTTTTTTAAGGACCTACGATGCGCACCTAGGCCAGTATCGTCTAAGCAACCAGGTAACTGCCTGGGCATGATTGCTCACCTAGGCCAGCATCGCCTAGGCAACCAGTCAACCGCCTAGGCATGATTTTGGGGAAGTTAATCGCCTAGCCTAATTAATTATATATTTTTGAAATTTTTTTAACTTAGTTGTTAAACTTATAGTTTATGGTATAAAGTAGTACATATTAAGTGATTTGTAAGAAGTTATTACTTAACTAAACAATTATAACTCATTTCTAACTAATAATAATTAATTTAATATTTTTATAGTATAAGAACCCATTAAAGTTTCATTCAATTAGAAAAGGAAGGAGTAAGTACCCAGCCAACCAGGTAAGGCCCTCATCTCTCCCCATGGGCCAAACATCAATCATTGTAGTCTGCTGCCAACAGTTCTTGATTTTTTTTACACTTTTTATATTTTTACAAGAAGCCTCCTCCCTCCTTTTCCCCCTCTCTTCTTTTTTTTTTTAAATAATCCTAAATAAGTATAAAAATCCTAGAAACATATAAACCTTAAAAGACTGAACCCTAAACCCTAGAAAACCCTAAACCTTAATCAATTTCATTAAAATGATTCTTTAATTTCCCCTTTCTAAATTATTCTTTTTATGTGTCAGTGAAACTGGAATGGGAATTCGCAGTTTCCCTGATACAATGTGACTTGATTCGACTAAAAAACCTTGACAAAGTGATGACTCCCCCGGTCCTGAAAACACTTTCTGCTGCACCTTCTAAATTTGTTTGGCAGAATATCCATGGGGAGAAAAGACTGACCACTGGTAGACCCATTACCAAATTTGTGTGCCCAAATGGTTCAATCATTTCCTTCTTACTAATGCAAGAGCTGCATTCCTGGTTTACAGGTAACAACGGGTTAATCAGTTTTGGACACATAAGATTAACCCTGGAGCCAGATACCACCAAAATCATGGTCCATGTTTTGTAAGATCCACATACTAAGGTGGAAAGGAGCTAATTTACTAGCAAGAGATATAATAATTACAGAAAGCTGAACATACAAGGACAAAGATACCAGCCTCCCCATGGAAGGCTTAAATCGTTTGGAGCATCAATCAAAAATCTTTTATTTAAATATTTAATAGTCAAAGGGCATGACGTTCTAATTTTGTAGGGAACTATACCTTCTTCACACCTCATGTTATGAGGACTTTGCAACACGCTTCAGGCGTGTGTATCAGGAAATTAACATCATTCCTCAAGATGCAAACCAATGTTGTCAAAGGAGACCGCCTAGGCGTTTTTCTAAGGACCCAGGCAACCACCTAGCCTAATTAATTGCATAATTTCAAAACCTTTTATCATCATTATTAAACATCTAACTTATGCTATAAAGCAGTAATGCACTAAGTGATTTGTAAGAAATTATTACTTAATTATATGGTAATAACTTATTACAAACTAATAACTATTAATTTTGCCATTTTTTGTACAAATAAAAACCCATTACAACACATTTGACAAGAGGAGATAAGAGTAAGTGCCTAGTTAACCTAATAAAGCCTTCTCTCTCTGTTCATGGTCTGAATGTTGATCACCGTTGCATAGAGTTCTAGGCATTTTTTATTTTTAGTTTTATAAGAAGTCTCCTCCCCATTCTCCCTTTCTCTTTCTGCAATCAACCATACCACTTGACCTTTATTTTTTTACATTTTCTTTCTCTTTTTTTTGTACTTACAAGTACTTCCTATCTTCCTTTCTTTCTTTTATCCGCACTTCACAGTCTGTTTTTTACTATATTTTCATTTTCATTTCACTCTTTTACAAACATCTGAACCTCTTAATTTTTTTCTCTAATTTCAATTTCTCTTGTTGTTATTGTTATTGTAATAATGGTTTTGCATTTTTTTAATTTGTTTCCAATGTTGTTGGCATGTTGCAACTGGGTGAGGACCTAGGATGCTCACCTTGGCCAGCATCGCCTAGGCATCCAGGCAACCAACTGGGCATGATGCTCACCAAGGCCAGCATCGCCTAGGCAACCAGGTAACTGTCTAGGCATGATTTTGCAGAAGGCAATTGCCTAGCCTAATTAATTACATATTTTTCAATTTTTTTTATCTTAGTTATTAAACTTATAGTTTATGGTATAAAGCAGTACATATTCAGTGTTTTGTAATAACTTATTACTTAACTACACAATTATAACTTATTTCTAACAATAATTAATTTAATATTTGTATACATATAAGAACCCATTAAAGTTTCATTCAATTAGAAGAGGAAGGAGTAAGTACCCAGCCAACCAGGTAAGGCCCTCTATCTCTCTTCATGGTCCAAACATCAATTACTCTACCTGCAATTCCTGATAATTTTTTATACCTTTTATATCCCCTCTCTCCATAATCAACCACACCAATTGGATCTTTTTTTCTTTTTTATTAGTACTCCCTAACCTCCTCGATCTTAATCTTTGTTCATATTCCACATTCTATTGTAGATTTTATTTTTATATTTATTTTTTATAAGTACCTTAACCTCCTATATTTCTTTCCCTAATTCATGCTTTTTTTAGTATGATGCATTGTGATTAATTTATATGTTCCTTTGACTTGTAAATACTAAAATCGCATGTATTCCCACAAAGGCATAGAAGAAACCTTACTTGCTGGCTGCTGCATGCATAAATTCATTAGATTACATTTCTATAATTCCTTCAACTGATTTTTAATTGGAATCCATCTCATTTTATGTTCCTCATATTCAATATGTCTGTAGATCATCGCATTTGGCTATCTTGCTACGAAACATGTCACATTGATCATTTTTACAGAAAATGTTGCAATGTTGTGGTTGAACTAACTATAGAGTACTTAGGAATATTGTAGAATGAATTGCTCCAAAACTTGTTGGCTAGGGGATCTCCTAGGCTATAGGCAGGTCTATGCCTAGCTTCACCTAGATGTTTTAGCAACCGTGTTTGTTTCTTTTCATTGTTTTTTTAATATGATGCGCTGTGATTAAATAATATATATTTGACTTATAAGCACTGAATTCACATGCATACCCTTCATATAATGGCATGCAAGCAACCTCGAACACTTGCTAGCTGATGCATGATTTATTCATTAAATCATGTTTTCAAATTCTTTCGCCTGACTTTTAATTAGAATTCATATCATTCCAAGTTCCTCAAATTTCATATGTTGTTTCTCATTGCATTCAATTATATTGGTAGGAAATATTTCATATTGATCATTTCTTTTTCTGAAAATGCTACACATATTGTTGTTCAACTTGCTGTAAAGTGTTTAGGAATCTTGTAAAACCAATTGTTCTAGAGCTTGTCACCTAGGCGACCACCTAGTAGCTTAGGCAATCGCCTAGGCTATAGGTAGGCATGTCGCCTAGCTTCACCTAGGCATTTTAACAACCTTGGTGCACACCTCAGAAGCTAATATAAACACTGCTTGGGGGGCCTCAAATGAATCATAAGCATATTCAATGAGTTAAAAAATACCTAGCTACTATTGCTCAACTCATCTATGACCTTACAGATACTAATTTCATATACCGTATGGTTTTTTATATACTACCACCTAAATATCAGCAATTAGATACTGCAAGCAGCACTCACAAGCTTATGCCACCATTTTTCCCGTTTTTAGCAGCTTCCATTTAGCTGGATTTATATTAAGTTATTGCCAGGGTTAGAACATAACTAAATTTAGTTATAATGATGATTCAGTTATTAACGGAGTGTTTGTTTAAAATGTTTACATGCTTAAGATATTTTAAATTATTTTTCAGTTTCAAGGAGAAATTAATTTTTTAATACATAATTTGATAGTATTTATTTGGTAAAAAGGTTGAACCGATCGGTAATATTCTAATGAAATTGTTACTTTATATATCAAACATTTGAAACCATTGAATTCTATATTTTAAAATATGGCATGCACTTTTAATTAATTATTATAAAATAATTTTAAATCAAATTATAATTTTTTCGGCCGATGCATAACGAGCTTCCAATATGTGCACATAATTATTAGAATATTAAAGTATCAAACATTACATGTTAGGTGAAAATCCAAGAAATTATATTTTCCCAAACTTCTTGAGGTTTCAACCGGTCAAATCTACTAAGCTATAATGAAATGCATGCCAATTCATCACATGCATGAACTGGCATACATTTCCTTACAATTTAATGCAAATTGAACCAAAAAAAAAAGTTGAAACACACTTTCACTTGATTTTAGTAATTTTAACGAAGAACATGTCAAATTTCATCAAAGTGACCTTTGAATTGAAGATTAAATAAATTTAAAAATAAGCGATTTAAAATTCAAATTTCAAGTTAGAAAAAGATTTAAGGATATTAAGTATTTTTGATTGATTGAAATAAAGGGAAACTATCCCTTATTCGACCTCTTATAACGACCTACGAACGTTAGCAAAATGGAAATATCGTGATATATTGCTTGATATCGTGACATATTTCCCGATTAATTGTAAAATAGAAATTACATCCTTGATTTATATCACCCCCTAGGGAAAGGGGATATATTGCTAGATATATTGGGAGATATATCAATATTTAAAACCATGGGAGGGTGAAGGAATTTAACCTTGCTTTGTTGGGTAAGTGGCACTGGCGGTTTGGGGAGGAAAGGGATAGACTTTGGACGAAAGTCATTGCAGGAAAATATGGTGTTTCTCATGGAGACTTGTCCTTTTTGCTTCGAGTAGAGCATATGGAGTGGAAGGCTATCTCGAGCGCCAAGCCTTCTTGTTGAGTTGAGGAGTCAAGAAGGCGAAGAGTAGGAAGATTGTGTTTTTGGAATCTTGCTCCCGAGGCAGTCGCTTGGTCCATATGGAAGGAGCTGAACCGCAAAATAAAAAAGTGTTGTGGGATGTGCTTATGAAACGGATTATTTCTCTTTTGTTTTTTTGGGTGTCTAACTGTATAAATCTGAGTGAGGTTTCCTTTTGGGATTTTGCCTTTGGTGCAAATGCGTTTTGGGATGGGTTATGAGAGCCTATGGTGGGGTATAGGGGTTTTGTATACAGTTGAATGTCTTTTAATTGTAATTTTACTTTATTAATACAATATTTATACTTTACAAAGCAAAAAAATACTCATCCAATACACATATTGCTTTTTGTTGCCCAACATTCTGATCCATACGCCACAGTAGGCAGGACTAATGGCCATCCTGTAAAATTTTGCATTTAGTTTTAGTGGACATGTCGAACATATAACACTCTAGCAGGGTTTTAAGTCTCGAGATCTTGGATCAGACCGATCTCAGCCGATCCAGATTCGATCCAAAAGTTGGATCGCCCTTAACATTTTTTTTTCTTTTGTTTAAATAGCATTGCAATTACAAAAATAAATGGCTTCCTCTAATGCATGTCAAATGATTTGCAAAACCTCTTGTTAGATCCATCAAGCAAAGAGCATCGACTTGTTCTCAGTTTCGCATCCAAAGCTAATTGCTGCCTAAACATTACAATAAAAGCTTCAGCTCTTGCATTCAACTCCTTCTTTGAAACCCTAGGTTCTTCTTCATTTGGAACATCATCGTCCATGGCATCTCTATCATCACTGTAATGGTTTTGGGTCTCCAGGACCAACCAAATACATTTACTTTTCTTCTTCTACTTGTCAGCAATCTGGATTTTGTTAGGGTCGTTGCTGATCTCTTCTTCGAGTTTATTTGAGTTGAAGCGAATGGAAGTAGCAAGAATGGTAAGTAGGAGAAGGTCGAGCAACAGTAACACGACGAGGCGTGCCATTGCTCCAGGAAGGAAGCCAAGGCATGTTTAAGACCCGCTATTAGAAGAACCGCCACGCCTCTTGCTGCAACAAAGACAGTCTCTACCTCCTTCTCCTGCTTTTCTTCTGCTGCTGCAGCTCTTTTATTAATCGGTTGAATCGGTCCGATCCAGTCACTGGAGCAGTCCGGATCAGTATTGGTGAGACCGGTCCAATCCAAAGCCACTCGATACAATAGTTGTATCATGGCTTAGGATCGGATCGGTCCAGGCCGATCCCAGTACAGACCAGCCGATCCGGAGCAGATCAGTCCGATCCTTGAAACCATGCACTCTAGAAGTGTTGCTCCACTTAAGCCATCCAATTGTAATTTTATGTAAAACATGCTCATCAATATCCCCTCTTTTTGGATAACTGATCCAAGAAAAACAAACTGTTTGCTTTTATGAAACTATTGATTCCCAGTTCTTATTGTTGCTTCAACTCTACTATTTACATTCCATATACTCGATCTTAATTACACATTTAAAACTTTTTGATTCCAAGGTATCCCTCCATAACTCTAGTTTTACATTTACTCCCTCTCTAGTTTGGTCCACCAAAACCACATCATCAGCAAATGGCATACACCAAGGCACCTCCTCTTGAATGAGTAATCAATTCATACATAATTAAAGTAAAAAGATAGGGACTCGTAGCTAACCCTTGATGTAAACCTATCATTACTGGAACTCATTTGTCTTGCTATTCACCGTCTCACCCTAGTTAGCGCTTTCTCATACATGCATTTAATAACCTTAATTGATCCGATTGATACTCTTTCCTTCCCAAAACCCACCAGGTTAACTCTCTAAGGACTATCATATGTTTTCTTTAGATCAATAAAACCCATGTGAAGGTCTCTCCTCTTCTCTCTAAACCTCTTCACTGGTTTTCTAAGTAAAAAGATCAGTTTAATGGAAGGTCTCCCGACCATAAAGCCAAAATGATCTTTTAACACTCGGGTTATTCTTCTTAACTTTTGTTCCATCACTCATTCTCATAATTTCATCGTATGACTCATAAGCTTAATTCCACAATAATTAGTACAATTCTAAATATCTCCTTTATTCTTATATACAAGTACTACCTTGCTCTTCCTCCAAGAATTTGGCATTTTTCTAGCCCTCAAAACTCCATCAAATAATTTGGTCAACCAGATTACACCTATCTCCCATGCATCTCCATGTTTCAATCGGAATACTAACTGTTCCTAGACCTTTCCTATTTTTATCTTGGCTAGAGCTCCCTTCAGTTTAGGAACCCTATTCCTACAAACATGACAAACCTCTCCAATAAGTCGATAACCACACCTACGCCTGGAAAAAAAAAATCACAATACCTTCACCATTTAATAATTTTTGGAAATGTTCTCTCCCCCTTCCTCTAAACTCCGAATCCTTTACTAACACTCACAAATCCTCACTCTTAATCCATTTAGCTTGATTTAAGTCTCTTGTCTTCTTCTATCTCAATCTTGCAAGTTTATAGATGTATTTCTCCCCCTCTTTCGTACCTAGCTCATTGTATAAGTTACCATATGTTTTTTTTTAGCCTCACTTATTATTTTTTCAGTTTCTTATTTAACACTTATACTTTAATAAGTTTTCCAGGTATAACGATCTTCAATTATAATTTTGATAAACCTTTGGTGGCAGCCAGAGACTCCCTCAAATTTAGTAGTAGAATATCAGCAAAGAATCTTAGCAACATAGCTTTCTGAACAAAATGAGTCATATTAGGGAATTAATTCACTGGCAGGCAATAATTTCCCCACATTTACCAAAGAATATGCAAAGCACATGGAGTCATGGACTCCTTAGCAAGAACAGCTGCAAATAGAAAAAGATCATGAAAAGTAAATTCAATTACCTTTTCTTGAGTGCTTTAATATTCATCTTGTAAACATTTAACTAGTAACAAAAGAGATTAAAAATGATTATGAGGAAAAAAGGAGAAAAGCAACAGTCGGATGAGAAACGTGAACCTGTGAAGGATTTGACCAATCAGTAAGGATTAAGAAACATGAAGCAGTAGTTGAAAGAGGCCCTCTTGAGTTGGGGTTGGAAGAAGGGGAAAGTAGGAAGGAGGAGGAGCACCATCCATTGGAACTTATGCCCGGCGGCTGTTGTATGGTCAATCTGGAGAGAAAGGAACTGCAGGATCTTTGAGGGAAAAGAGGCGTCATTTCAGAGGGTGGCTGATTGGACTCTTTC
>JAUPMG010288114.1:0-17769 GCA_031762675.1 Pachysandra terminalis | reverse complement strand
TATTTTTGAATAAATATATATATATATATATATATATATATATATATATATATGAAACCCAAAATAATATGTATATATATAGCTGAATTGGGTTTGTCAAATGAGGGGTCCATGCATTTTGTGTCATGTATCATTATTGCAAAGCGTCCGAATCACAACTTTTGATCCTATGAGAAAATAGTCTCATGAAAGCATTGTGGGTCTGTGGGTTGGAGTTCATGGGTAAATGCCTGTTATTCAGGATCCAACCGAAGTATCCGAATCAGAGCTTCTGATCCCATGAGGGGTATTCTTAGGGGAACATTGATGGTTGGATGTCATGGACGCGGATGCTCTATGATGAACACGCATGTGATGAGCGTGTGATGAGAGACATCCCCGAGAGGCAAAATGATAATTTTCCTCACCTGACATACTTTATAAGTTAAAATTATCATTTTGCCCTTGGAGGCTGTCTCTCATCACACGTCCATCACAGGTGTGATCATCACAAAGGATCCGCACTCAAGATCATGGGTAAAGTCCGCTACTTGGGATCCGGCCCTAATAACCTCATTCACCGAATCAGAGCTTCCGATCTCATGAGAGGGTTAGGGTTGGGGGTCATGGGTAAAGGCCCGCTATTCCGGAGACGTCCCCAATAACCTCAATCAAAAGAGGATCCGGTGAAGCATCCGGATTAGAGTTTCTGATCCCATGAGAAGGTAAGGGTTGGAGGTCATGCGTAAAGGCTCGCTACGCTACTTGGGATCCGTCTGGATAACGACTAATGGGAACATAATAAACAGTTACTTTCCAAATTTTCGTTACCATATATACTCTCATTAAACCACACCTACAATTTCTTAATAATATTATGAGATTAATTTTGTACAGGCAGTTCCATTGTTCATATCAGAGATTGCCCCACCAAAGTTTCGAGGTGGACTCAATATAACATTCCAACTGATGATAACGATCGGAATTTTGATTGCTAATCTGATTAACTACAAATTGTCTAACGTCCATCCAAACGGATGGAGATATGCCTTGGGTGGAGCGGCGGTTCCGGGGATTATCCTCTGCGTCGGCTCATTGGCCATTGTAGAAACTCCGACGAGCCTTCTCGAACGGGGTAAGTATGAGCAAGGCAAGAAGACACTGAAGAAGATAAGGGGCATTGTTAATGTAGAGGTCGAATACGAAGAGCTTGTAAGTGCTACCGAACATGCTAACCAGCTCGGTCATCCCTTTAGAAATCTCTTTAAACGATCAAGTAGGCCTCAGTTCGTCTGTGGGACCATTCTTCAAGTCTTTCAGCAGTTCACGGGCATTAACGTTATCATGTTTTACGCTCCTGTGCTCTTTCAAACAATGGGGTTCAAGAATGACGGATCTCTGTTATCTGCGGTCGTCACCGGGGCTGTTAACGTCCTTGCAACTTTGGTTGCGACTTTCACTGTTGATAGAGTTGGTAGAAGAACCTTGCTTATCGAAGCTGCTGGCCAGATGATTGTTACCCAGGTGAGTCTAATTACAAAAATTTCTTGATCCTGATTCTTGCTGACTAATGTGTAGGCATGCAACTTAATTGGGTCTGGCTAACCCGAACCCAAACTAACCCAATCTGACTTTGGATGGGTTTGGGTTAGGTTTTATCACTTTGGACCGGTTTTGGGTTGAAAAAGGCCAATCCGAATTAATTTGATTTTGGTTTAGGGTTTTGGAAAATCCAACCTAACCCAAAACCAAAATCGAATGATATATATATATATTAATTTTTTTGGTTTAATAACCAATCTAGTTAGACTCATTTATGGTTTGATAACAGTATTTAATAGCAATATGTTTTGCTTGATAAGTTAGATTTGATTGTTTAAGTATTTGCACATCATTCAGGTTATAAGTCTAATTAAGTATCTGCTTCAAGTTGTAATTGTGTTTATCATTACGAATTAATCTCTAACTAGGGCTGTAAACGAGTTGAGTTGTGCCGAGCTTTGCCCAGCTCAGTTCAGGCTCGTAAATCTCTTACAAAGCTCAGGCTAGACTCAGGCTTGTTAAAAGTTTTTAGGCTCCTAGTCGAGTCGAGCTTTGCCCAGCTCGGCTCAGGCTCGTAAAAGCTCAGCTTGCATAAAGTTCAGCTTATAAAAAAATTGACGTCGTAAAAAAGCTTAGATTAATACAAATGTATTAACATTATAGTTGATAACTATTATTATATGTAATATAATATGTTAACATGTGTGTTTAATATTAATACATAATATAAGATATAAGAATATGAACGTATAATCACATATACAAATCGAGCCGAGCCCACCCAAGCTCGTTAAAATAATGAACTTTTTCGGGCTCAGGCTCAGCTCCCGAGGCTAATTTTAGAGCTCAAGCTCAGCTAAAATCAGCCGAGCCTAAGCCCGAGCCGAGCTAGCTCGGCTTGTTGACAGCCCTATCTCAAATCAACCTGAAATTGCAGTTTTGGGTTGGGTTTGGTAGGTTTCATAGTTTGGGTTTCAAATTGGATTGGGTTGGGTTGGGTTTGAGTTGAGTTGCTGACCTTCAAGGAAGGCGGTTTGGGGTTGGGTTAAGTTCAACCTGACCCAAACCGAACGGAGTTGCACCTACAGTAGTAATAGGTTGAATACGAATCGATCCACCTTGATACATATTGAAATTGGATTCAATTTGAATTTGATCGATTGAATTAAAAATATATAAATTAAATATTGTCTTATTATTTATTTAACATGAAACAATTCAATATCAAATTTTTTTTTATTTTTTTTAAAGTTTTTCTGACTTAAAAGGATTTATTTCCATCTTGTAGTGTCTTGTTGGAGCGATTCTTATGATCCATTTGAAAGCAACAAACGAAATTGATAAAAGTTTGGCTGTATGGATTGTGATCTTGGTTTGCATTTACGTTGCTGGGTTTGCATGGTCATGGGGTCCTTTGGGTTGGCTGATTCCCAGTGAAATCTACCCATTGGAGATCAGACCCGCAGGTTTCTTCTTTGCAGTGAGCACGAACATGCTTTGCACTTTTATCATTGCTCAAGCTTTCCTTACTATGTTATGTCACATGCGAGCTGGAACGTTCTTCTTCTTCGCTGCTTGGATTCTTGTGATGGGCTCTTTTGCCATCTTCCTCTTGCCTGAGACTATGGGAGTTCCAATCGACGAGATGGTTGATAAGGTGTGGAAGAAACACTGGTTCTGGAAGAGATACTATGATGAAGATTCTAACGGGAACAAGAAAGTACAGCGAGAGCAGGAAATAACATCGATCTGAGTTGATCGTCAGTTTTTTTTTTTGGGAGGGGTTATTCTTATTTTAATTTAATTAGGAGGTTTCTTCTTCGTTGTATGTAATGAGAGTCTCCACTCTGGAGTCCTCGAACATGATTTGTTTCTTCAACATTTCTCAAGTGATTTCCTTACTATGTTAATGTTATATGTCATAACATTTCTCATTTTAGTGCAAATGCTTTAGTTTTGTTGAGCTTGTTTTATAACTTAGCAGTGTTTTAAAATTCCGAGTAACTCGAAAAACACGGCCGAGTTACTCGGATAACAGAGGATCCGGCTCGAGATAGGTTCTTCTACTTGTTACATGACCTGCGTTTTTTGTTGACTCAATGATTAACTAGATTACAATTATCCTTTTAACTTGTGATCACATATATCTTGGCAGAAAGTATGCGGATCAACTGGTTGTGCAGGCCATTTAGTTGGGCTTCGTATCCTCTACAGCTTAGGGCTGGCAATTTAGCGGGCCGGACTGCGTTCGGGCCAGGCTCACATAAGATAATAGGAGTGTTGTGCATGTCCAAGCCCGGCCCAATCCGGTTTGCGGGGCCTAAGAGTGATACCCAAGTCCGGTCCAAAATTAATACGAAAAGCCCTTGCCTTTCTGATTAAGCCCGATTCTTCTTATTATTTTTTTCTTATTTTACTTAATAAAAATTTCTTACAATCTTAATATTCATCTATATTTACAAATGTTGTGTGCTTGATCCTTACCCAAAAAAAAAAAAAATTCTTTATTTAAAAATGTATGCATATTCTTTACACTTCCAATAAAAAATACAAAAAAGAAGAAAAAATCATAAAATCAATTAGAGATATGATAAAATTACCTTAAATATTTTAAATCTGTGGTATTCATGGTAATTAAATCCGGTTGGGCTAGGCTTATACATGCCTAACCCGAGCCCGGCCCTAAGTATTTCGGGCTTATATTCAACCGGGCTTGACAAGTCCACGGGCCCACCCAGTTTAAACTGGGCGGGCTCATCGAGCCTAAGTAGACTGGGCTTAAATTGTCAGCCCTATTACAGTGAGATGGTTACAGAGTTCCTTATAGTGCCAATCAAAAGCGCCGCATAGACAAGGTACCCTGATGAATAAGCCACCGGTACCCCAACCTTGGTACCCCATAAATAAATCACCGGTACCTCCACCCTTGGTACCCCATCAATAAGCCTCATTGGGTATCTCCTTGGGTACCCCACGTGGTAGCATCTCAACAGTGTTGTATATTGTATTGTTGTAAGCAGTTTGCTGTACAGGATGCGTGCCCAAATCGTCTATATGGGAAATCGCGAATTGATACTTGCATCAGAAATGTAATTCGTCCATTTTCATTAAAAAGGAAAAAAATTAAAACTAAAATATACCAATCACATCCCCAATACAAGCACTGGTGTGTGATTCTCAATGCAGACCATTGCGGGGCCATTTAGTTTGGGTTTTAGAAGTATTGGTCAGTTCATGAGCAACTTATAGAGATTGTACATAACATGTCACCAAAATTTTAGGCTCAATTATATCCCAAATGCTAAATTAAGTTCTAAAAAATAGTGTATTTTTATTTTTTTTTACAGTATAAAATAATTTTTATATTTTTGCACATTTCCAAATTCCAATAGCTTAAATTCCACTTGGGCTTGGACCCTTTAGTAAGACTCTCTTTTGTGCTTCCATAGATATATTCTTTTCAATCTCATTTTCAATGTTGTCCTTCCAATAAAAGAGGAGCATAGCCAATACATAGAAGACACGTGTAAGGGTGTCAATGAGTGGGCTTGGGCTGGATCATGTTCAGTCTCAGTCTAGCCGTATCATGAAAAAATAGGCCCTAGCCCGTCCAAGATCAGCTCATATGCTAATCTTTAGAAGCCAAGCACAACCCTATGATTATTCATAGGCCCGACCCTATCATTTAAAACTCCAAGATTCATGAACGTATACTTGTAACAAACCAAGGCCATATCAATGTTTTACAAGGTTTGCATGTAGGCCTGTAAACCAGACGAGCCGCAGCTGAGCTTTGCCTAGCTCGGCTCAGGCTCATAAATCTCTAGCAAGGCTCAAGCTTGATAAAATTTTTAGGCTCTGTGCCGAGCCGAGCTTTGCCCAACTTGGCTCAGGCTTGTAAAGCTCGGCTCGCAGAAAGTTCGGTTCATAAAAAGCTAGACTAGTAAAAAAGCTTAGATTATTACAAATGCATTAATATTATAGTTAATAATTATTATTATATGTAATATAATATGTAAACACGTGTGTTTAATATTAATACATAATATGAGATATTGGAATGTGCACGTATAATCTCATATACAAATCGAGCCGAGTCTACCCAAGCTCGGCTCAAGCTCGTTAAGATAAAGAGCTTTTTTTGAGGTTCATGCTCGGCTCACAAGCCTAATTATAGAGCTCAAGCTCGGCTCATTGACAACCCTATTTGCATGTCTAGACAGTAAAAGATAAAAGAAGGCGAACTTACAACACGTTAATAATAGTGCATATGTCATTGTAACGAAAAAAACAGCAAAATGCACAAAGGAATAATTCTATTAGGTTAAAGATTTTTTATTTAACTGAAAAAAAGTTATAGGAATGGATTTTATAGGGCTGGACTAAGAGAGGCCCAAGCCCAACCCAAAACATAGTGCGGGCTAAAAATGAGCCAAGCCCAACTTAAGCCCTAAAATCATGGGTTCAACTCGTCCAAAAGTTAGTTAAGATTGAACGAGCGTATTGGCAGATCCGATCGATTCTTCTGTTTATTAATCACTAGTTAAACCCTCCATGTGCTTCGCACGTGGCGGGATTCTGTGTTATTATTTGATTTTTTTAAGGTAAATAATTTTCATGCATCTTTTGTTGTAGTGTTTGTATACTTCTTTGCAATTGTTGTAAAGTATAAATAGCAAACATTATGACAGAATTTTTAAATAAAGGGTTAAAGAAACTATAAGAAACATTAAGTAAACATCTAATTCAATAAAGCGGTGCGAGTTTGTGGCTTTTGTTGTGAGGACAAGGTGCACTCAAAGCCATTCGTTTTACACGGACTATTGACCATGAAAAGGAATCCCCTGATGAGAAACTCAACTTTGAGTTCTCTGTATGGGTAACTCGAGAATACATTGGTGACTTTGTAAGTATATACCTTTTCTGATTTCCTTCGAAGGAAGATAGCCGCCAAAGGGGGTTCCTTCAAAATATACGTAGTCAGAAAGATATTTATAAGATTGATGGTTACATTTACATTAAGGCTCACCACTTGAATCATATCTATAGACTTCATAGGACCTTTTATTATGTTTCTTCTTGAAAGGGTAACGAAGCAGGTATATCTTCTGCTCCTAAAAGCAAATTCAGAGGGGAGCTCGAAGGCTAACCACTTCCAGATGGTGAATTTGAAGGAGTTATATTCATTCCTGCTAAAAGCGAATTGGAAAGAGGTATATTTCTTCCTCCTAAGGAGAATTCGAGGCTTGGTCAATTCGTGAAAGGGCTTGTCACCCTCAAAAAGACTAATGATTTTGTTTTCCTTGAAAGACACATATTTGGATTTACCCCCTCGAATGCAATCTTTTATACATCGGAATTACCAACTAAGACCTGAAGTCGGTCTTATTCATTCTTCTGAATTGACTTGGAGTTATAGATTGCATATATTTCACTTCTAGAAGCAAATCCTTAGTGGAAAGGGTTTTAGAAGTTGAATGTACGTGATCTTTAGAAGTAATTCTTGAAGATAGGTTTCCTACAGACTTTGAGAAATGTCTTATCACTTTACTGTAAACGAATTTACAAGGAAATTCCTAAAGCGAATTTAAAGCCAAGCTTGAAAGCTAACCACCTCCATATGGTGAACTTGAAGGCTAAGCACTTCCACATGGTGAATTTGAAGGAGGCATATTCCTTCATGGTAAAAGTGAATTTGAAGGAGGCATATTTCTTCCTCCTAAGGGGAATTCGAGGCTTGGTCAATTCGTCAAAGGGACTGCCACCCTAAAAAAGACTAATGATTTTGTTTTCCTCCAAAGACCAATATTTGAATTTACCCCTTGGAATGTAGTCTTTTATGCATCAGAATTACAAACTAAGACTCGGAGGCGCTCTTATTCAATCTTCTGAATTGACTTCGATTTATACATTGGATACATTTCACTTTTAGAGCAAAAGCACTTCCAGATGGTGAATTCGAAGGAGGTATATTCCTTCCTGCTAAAAGTGAATTTGAAGGAGGTGTATTTCTTCCTTCTAAGGGGAATTCGAGGCTTGGTCAATTCGTCAAAGGGCCTGTCACCCTTAAAAAGACTAATGATTTTGTTTTCTTCGAAGGACAAATATTTGGATTTACCCCATCGAATGAAGTTTTTTATGCATCGGAATTACAAACTAAGACTCGAAGTCGCTCTTATTCATTCTTCTGAATTGACTTAAAGTTATACATTAGATATATTTCACTTTTAGAAGCAAATCCTTAGTGGAAAGGGTTTCAGAAGTAGAATATATGCAATCTCTAGAAGTATTTTCTGAAGATAAGTTTCCTACTGACTTTGAGAAAGGTTCTCTAGCTTCACTGTAAAGGAATTTACAATGAAACATATTGACTTTTGATTTCATTTAAGTATTCTAGTAGTAAAGCGTATAAATAAGTGCCGCGAATCCACATATGTCATTTCAATGACACATACAAGAAACGTAATAACATGTTTGTGAAGTACTGTTGAAGCCGCTTCTTGAGAAATCTATACATTTGCATGACACATACAGAAAAGGTAATAACATGTTTGCGAAGTACTCGTTTCTTAGGGTACTTTGGAGACAGGAAAGTCTGAAGTGAAGTTACTTGTTGAAAAAAACGAAGGCTCCACATAAATAGCAGACATTATAACAGACATTTTAAATGAAGGAGTTAAAAAAACTATAAGGAACATTAAGTAAACATCTAATTAAATAAAGCAGTGTGAATCTGTGGCTTGTGTTGTGCTGACAAGGTGCACCCAAGCCCACCTTTGTGAGCCTCTCACCTGATAATCCTGAAATCTAAATAAACTTCCTTACAATTCACAACAAACCTGGACAAGAACGCGGCACAGAGACCCAAGACACAGATGACATAAACACTAAAATACACGCCCGGAGAAGGTAGGATCAAAGACCAACTGACACCCGATAAACAGATAACTGATGATGCTCCATGTTTCCTATGCAGCCGATTGACCTTCACACTCTCTAAATACCCTGCTATTTCTGCTTTGACAACTTTTGAATTGCTTAAACGTTGGATAAGGGAGAGAACACGACCAATCATGTACTGGCTTAGATATTGATTTCCCATTTGCCTTTTGCGTATACTTGATTGAAGGCCGCATGTGAAGTTCTGTTCTATTGCATCAAGAAGATCCTGCACAATTAAGTCCCAGAATCATAAAGAGGAAGAAGATGTATATTTTGAATTATTTTTCAGCATATAGTCAAAGCAATATTGTGGTAACTTAAGGACCTTCTAATTTGTTTTTATCAATTATTCTGAAAGTGTGCAAAGCAAAGTTTTGTATATTGTCACTTCAAATTCATTATAAAACTAATTTCTAGAATATGAGGCACACGGTTTATTGATGCAATGCATAATCTGTCAAAAAAAAAAGAAAAAAAATTATACCCTACAGACGTTTTTTTTCACCTTACCACGAGGATCAAGTATCTTCAACTTGATTTACACTCCAGCTTGTACGTCCTTTGTCATTGATTGAATCTGTTCTACACCTCAGATGAAACAAATGAACATTTTGAGATGATTCATCATTAAAGATGTTGAGGAATGCTTTTCGTGCCTGTCATATGATAGTAACAATCATAATTGTTGATGTTTATTTACTATTTTTTTGTTTTAAAATTTATATTGCATGTAGTGTTAATTGTTTTAGTGTTGGTTACTTTTGTATCCATTTGCATGATGTCAGTTGCTGATTTATCCAATACTTTCTTAGCGTGGATACTAAATATCGTAACCTCTAGGGTTCCAGTCTTATCTTTGAGTGTTGATCCTACAATGCACCTAAGTTCAATAGTATATAAAATTAGGGGAGCATATGAGAATGAAATATATTAGTGCTATTTACATCTTTTGTTATCTATTTTTTATGGTAATTAGTTTATGTGCAAACCTTGGTTGTGCTATGGATGCATTATTGTTACATTGGCTACAAGTGAACGTAGTTCCACATTCCTCTGTTGTCTTCACGAAGCATTTGCTACAAGACATGTACCATAATGGTTGGTTCACATCAATATCAGTTTCTTGTGCTCTTATCCATCCTGGAGCAAGCTGAAAAAGAATGACTTTTTTATTGAACAGATATTATGAAAATTTATTTGATACCAAGAAAGTGGTTTCATACCAGTTCAAGGATCTCACTTATAGTCATAACTTCTAGCTTCACAGATGAATTACTGATATTTAAGTAACTTTTTTTCTCTCATCTCATGAATAATATCAGCATTCTGATTGCACCTGCATTTCTCTAAAATTCGTTAGATGCATTATGTTTATAGTATTTGTAATGTTGTAATAGATGTTTAGGAATTCATACCAACTATGTAATGTGTTAGCTTCTGGAATGTCTGGGTTTATTTGGATCGTTGTTGATGAACGTGTTGTCAGAGATATACCTATTGAACGAGCTTGTTTTTAGTAATAGAGGAAATAGACCTTATTCGGGATTATTGAAACCTACCATTATACATCCTTGCTTTCACATTTTTAGCCATAATTACTGGTAGTTCTGATGCAATCGTTGTGAGATCTTCACATTCATTTGATGTAAACTCATCCCATTTAGAGAAAGTTACTGGCTTCAATCTGTGTGCATTAGTCATGCCAAGATTTTATCAGATTTCAATCTTATAATAACATCATTTTCATTATTTAAGGATTGATGAAATGAATTGAATATATTTGTAAAGAAACATACTGCTGATCCATAATTATAAGATCTTGAACTTTTGCTGATGATCCGGTGGACTTTGTTGTAATGTCCTTTGTTGATAAGATGTCAAGAACAATTGCAACCACATCTATGCAAATAAAACTGTGAGTATTATTATTAGAAAAATAATAACAAAATCATGTACATGTTACCTATTTGTGAAGATGTAGATATGTTAGTTGCCAAATCTGCCAGTGGTATAAATTTATGTTGTTGTTGTATTCACTCTGTTGATTCAGTATTCACCTCTTTAATTTTACTAAATGAATTTATTATGAGTTGGAACTCATTTGGAACGATTTTGTACACAAGTGGAATTCGCTTCAGGATAGAGTTTGATATTAAATAAGTTCAATCTACCAATAATAATTCATCGAATACTTCAATATCTTTGTCAAATAATGATGAATGAATACGGGTGCCCTGCATATGAAGACCAAATTGTTAGTTATATTTGTAAATGCTTTCCTCCAAAAAAAGTGTTTTAAGGGAATGTAAATATAGAATTTTATTGTTTGTAGAAGAAAATTAATTTCTTTTTTCTTTTTGGTGCATAATTCATAGTAATGTATGTTTACTGTTGTATACAAACCTTTTCATAACAAAAAACCAATCGCTTAAATTGCTTGTTTCCAGATCTCGCTTGTCTTGTGTGGCTTTTTTCAAGTAGCCTTAATTTGCATGTCCACTTGCGAGTTTGGTTTCGTTGATTTCTGATAGCATTTTGTATTGCTCCATGGCTGTTATTAATGAGATCTTGAACAAGTAGAATAAATTATCTAATATTTCAAATATCGAAAGTTGCATGATAAATTACTACTTGTTAGTGAACATGATAAAATTTGCACGCATTGGGAGATATTTAACTGATTACTTGTAAAATGTCTAAACAGATAGAAAATAGACATAAATTCAACAATATCATGTGTATGAAAAAACATTGGACATGCAACAAAGCTGAGATATTGGTTCAGAGTCACCTATAAATCAGAAATCTGAGAACTTGTGATCTTCTGCTTGGTTCTACTTGAGTGAAGTCGTCCTGGTTGCAGAGAAAAGTTCATTTCGTTTGAATTATGTTATATGGATAGTATGTTGCAATTTATATACAGGGTGGTGGAATTGATATATTTATTTATTTTTAACTTGTCAACGTTCGTAAAGAATGTCCAATCGTAGCATTTGCTTGCTGCAAAATCTTTTGTTTGAAAGACATTGCACTAATTCTGATAAATGTAATGATCATTTTGTTGATGTAAATATTTTTTTGGTGCATCAAATATCTTGTACAACAGCGAGGCGATACGAACAATGTTGTTATTGTCGGTTGTAATTTTTAATTATATTTCAGTGCATGTGATGCATTTTAGTTCCACGTTCAATTTAAGAACTCACTGCTAATCTAATGTTATACTAGTTGACATATATTGGGTGGAGGATAGTGTAGATTCAGGTGCTTAATGAACAGACTTTAAGGTTGTAACTCTGAAAATTTAAATTTGTTTATTATATGTTCTTTCATTAAGAATCAGATAGCAATCTTTTCTACTTGTTTAAAACTTCACCTTCAACTATTGCATGTTTGCAAGACAAAAAAAAAAAAAAAAACTGAATCGAAGAGATTCCAAACGGTACAGAAGAACAAAATAAGAAATTATCAAAATGTTCAGCAAAAAAAGATAAAAAAAAAATTTACAACAACATAAAACAAATACACTAACATATTGCAGATAAAATAAATATCAAAAGAACAAAAGGAAAACATTGCAAAGAAATTGTGAACATTCCATTACCAAAGTAAAAATAGTTTCTCACTTACTAAGCTTAACCGCAATCCATTGTAATTTTCTAGCAGATGAAACGAGAAGGAAGCGAAAACCTGAATAGAGAAAAGACAATACAATACTTTAATACAAGTATAATGTAACAGAAGAGTAATCGTCTAAAGACATTAGACCCAAAAAAAAGTACAATAATATAAGAATCATTGAACATAATACCAATCATTTCTACTCATTATTCATCTTCTTCAATTTTCTCAATTGAAGAGAACATAATGGTATCGTTCCAACTAAACCAAAGAAACTGCAGCAACAATCTATGAGCAAAAAATCCAAAAAAGTAAGCCTTCTTTCATATGACCTAAATCCAAAATATCCAAAAATAAAAGCAAATAATAAAAGATCAATTTGATTTCTTACTTTCCATCAAAACTTCGAAATTTCTGGAACAAATCTAAGACGAAAAATCCACAACACTCAAAGCTTGCTCCATAACTTCACCAGTTGAACTTGCACTAATCCCAAGGAAAAAACTACAAGAAAAAAAGATCTATATTTTGTTTTTTGTCCAAACATCCAATCGACATCATGACATTCTACATCCAAGTCTGAAAACTTGCTTTGCAAGTTCGGATTGAAAAGTTGTATTGTAGCAAAAGTAGAAATTCTTATAATAATTTATCCTATTAAACACTTTATAATTAGTTATCCTAATAAACTTAATTTAATCTTAAATAATTACATATTTTTAACCTTATCAAATTACAACATAAAATCATTTAAACCTAATTTTAATACTTAATTGAATTTATCTTTAATGTATATTTGTCTAAGAAGAATATAATTAATTAGTTTTATTAAAATTGGTCTTTTTTATTTTAACATTTCCTTAAACATACTACAATGGTACGTATTAATTTTTTTTATTATTGAGAAATTGATCTTTAATAAAACTTTACACAGTAAAATTATTAAAGAAAAAAATGATATTTAAAAAAGTGGAAGAAAACAAATATATATAGAAGTTGCTATTAGAAGTTGAACATAAGAAGTAACACAAATCCCAAAAAGAAGGATCTCAAAGAAGAGAAAAAAATTCAATCATTAAAACTCTTCGAAAATGGCACAGCATTGAAAATTGGAAAAACGTATAGCCGATATTTCTTATCACGCGACGCTCGAAGAAACCAAAAACAAATATACAAGTCTACCCTTATGACAAAAGCAAAAAGCAATTGACAAACTTATAATCAACAGACCTTAGCCCAAAAAAGGTAGTAACGTTGTTTCACATATTATAAAGATGTTGTAAATATTGGAATTACCCTGACAAAAAAATCCAAAAGCTACACAAAATGACACAACTTGTTCAAAAAGTTCAAAATAACCTGAGGAACACAACAATATAACGAATAGATTTTACTGTGCGAAGGGTGACAATGACATTTAGCAAAGGCGAAACCGATATACAACAATGGTAGAAATCAGAAGATGACAAAATATGTCCACCCCTGCTTGTATGGACTAAAACGGATGCTGTCTACATTCTATGTTGGGTATAGCATTAATTTTTTATCATTAACCCATAAATTCTTATAAATTAAGACAAGTTTTTCATGAACTTGTCATTATCTTGTAAGAATCAAAGGTAAATACATCTACCACCCACATTAAAATGGATTTTGATCAATGACCATTAATCCATTACCACTCCAGCCACCTACCTCTATCAATTCTTTATACCTAACTTTTGACAAATTACCTTTTACCCCTTCATTTTTACATATTTTTAAGTCTAAACCTACAAAAGAAAAATTTATTGTAAAGTTTGATCACATCTAAAAACCAAACTACTATTTTTAAAATCCCCAAAATAGCCCAAGGCCTTAACTTTTCGCCTATAAATATCTTGTTTCATCTCCTAACTACATACACCTTAAAGCCATTAATAACTTTATTTTAGTTTTAGTAGTTCTCTCTCACTGTTTGAAAATTCTTTAGAGAACCCCTCCTAAATGGAGAGAAGAAAGATCTCCAAATATTGTTTGAGGAAACAGAAATAACTCAATTTTTTTTGTTTGTCTACAAACAGGTAAATAAATTATCACATTTATTTTATGCAGTTCATATGCTTATCATTAGTAATATTACATGCCATTATGATGTTATTTTTATACATATTCTTCTTTTCTTAAAAGCTCAAGAAATGAATTTTACTATGCGAAAGGGCGAAAACGACATTTACCAAAAGGCAAAACCGATGATAGGAACCACAATATGACAAAGCAGGTCAAAAATGTCACAAATAACCCCAACAAACATATAATTTCTAAGATAATAAAGAATAGATATTGGTGTGCAAAGGGCAGGAAGGACATTTCGCAAGGTGGTAACCAATGTACAGTCACTCACGATCCTAAATATTCGAATTACCCTGACAAAAAAGCAAAAAAAGCTAATTGTACATGGTTGAAAAAGTAAATTATTATGGTAGGAACCAATAGTAGGAACCACAAAACGACACAACTTGTCCAAAAAGTCCAAAATAATCTGAAGAACAGAAGAATATAAGGAATAGATTTTACTGTGCAAAGGGCGAGAAGGACATTGAACAAAGGCGGAACAGATATACAACAATGGTATAGGAACCAGAAGATGACAAAATATGTCCAAAATGTTACAATTAACATGAGGAACATCAGAATACAATGAATGAATTTTACTATGCAAAAGGGAGGAAAGGACATTTAGCAAAAGGAGGAACCGATGGTTGGAACCACAAAATGACAACAGAGGTCAAAAAGGTCACAAATAACCCCAGCAAAAATACAATTTCTAACACAATAAAGAATAGATTCCATTGTGCAAAGGGCGGGAAGAACATTTAGCACGGTCGTAACCATTGTACGTCAAAGAAGTAAAAGAAAAAAAAGTAATAAAAAAAGAAATTTAAGGAAACAGAAATAACTCAAATTTTTTTTGTTTGTCTACATACAGATAATTAAATTATCTCATTTATTTTATGTAGTTCATATGCTTATCATTAGTAATATTACATGCAATTATGATGTTGTTTTTATACATATTCTTAAAAGCTTAAGGAATGAATTTTACTATGCGATAGGGCGGAAACGACATTTACCAAAAGCGGAACCGATGATAGGAACCACAAGATGACAAAACAGGTTAAAAAGGTCACAAATAACCCCAGCAAACATACAATTTCTAAGACAATAAGGAATATATTTCGGTGTGCAAAGGACAGGAAGGACATTTCGCAAGGTCGTAACCAATGTACAATAACGCACGATCCTAAATATCCGAATTACCTTGATAAAAAAGCAAAAAAGCTAACTGTACATGGTTGAAAAAGTAAATTATTATAGTAGGAACCAATAGTAGGACCCACAAAACGACACAATTTGTCCAAAAAGTTCAAAACAACCTGAGGAACAAAAGAATATAAGGAATGGTTTTACTGTGCGAAGGGCGAGGACATTTAGCAAAGGCGGAACATATATATAGCAATGGTATAGGAACCAGAAGATGACAAAATATGTCCAAAAGGTCACAATTAACCTGAGGAACAACATAATACAATGAATGAATTTTACTATACAAAAGGGCAAAAATGACATTTAGCAAAAAGAGGAACCGATGGTAGGAACCACAAAATGACAAAAGATGTCAAAAAGGTCACAAATAACCCCAACAAAAATACAATTTCTAACACAATAAAGAATAGATTCCAATGTGCAAAGGGCGGAAAGGACATTTCACACGGTCGTAACCATTGTACGTCAAAGAAGTAAAAGGAAAAAAAATAATAAAAAAAGAAATTTCTGATTTTTGTAGATTCTTGGGAAGGAATTTAAAATTGGAAGTAAAGGCAAAAGTGAATTGACCTTAGAGGACGCATTCGAAAACTACATATGACTCTTATTCTCTAGAATACTTAAAAAAGTTAGAGGACAATTGTGAAAAAAGAAATGTGCATCTATCTCTAGAAGATGATAAAATATGTCTCAAAGGTCCAAATTAACCTGAATTTTACTACATGAAAGGGCGAGAAATACATTTTGCAAAGGCAGAACCTATAATAGAACCACAAGATGACAAAAAAAGGTCCAAAAAATCACAAATAACTCAACAAAAATACAATTTATTCATAAGGAATAGATTTGAATGTGCAAAGGTGGCAAAGACATTTCGCACAGTTCTAACCATCCTCACTTTTTATATAAGGTTATAGAAATTGTTCTTCCCCCGTACATGCTTTGCAGTTTTTTTTTTGGATATCTAAGGTTTATGAGTTTTGAAAAATTCGAGTTTTTCTTAAACAAATATACGTGAAGAAATCTTTTAGCAGATCGATACAAGTCTTCGTTTCAATGAGAAAACACAGTTTTGATCCGATTACTGGCAATTGCTGTTTTGTTTTGCTTCATTCTTGGGACGATTTCAGTTACATGGTGGTAGAGATTTTGATCATTTCGGAGGTTTCTTCAAATGGAGAATAGAGTTTTGAGAAGGACGGTGAGCAATTGCATACCAGATTTGGTTCTTCAGCATTTCATGGCGTACATCCACGATCCTCTTGATCGTGATGCTATTTCTCTGGTGTGCCGTAGATGGCATGAAGTTGATGCTTTGACACGGAAACACGTTACGATTGCTATGTGTTACAACACCTCACCAGGTCGTCTGAAGCATAGGTTTCCGCATCTTCAATCCCTGAAACTGAAGGGAAAACCTAGGGCACCAATGTTCAATCTCATACCAGAGGATTGGGGAGGATATGTAACTCCATGGATCAAAGAGGTGGCTAAGTCTCTTAACTGTCTGAAATCGCTTCATTTTCGGCGGATGATCGTGAACGACATGGATCTTCTGGCTCGATCTCGTGGTCAAACACTCCAGGTACTTAAACTTGATAAGTGCTCTGGATTTTCAACAGAGGGTCTTCTCGACATTGCACGCTCTTGCAGGTAATTCTTACAAATAGCTAGGGCAGTTTAATTTAATGCTGTTTTGCAATTCTTGAGACTTCCACTCCTATTCAGTTCGTTTGGATTTTGTTTCTTTCTCTCTCTTCTTGTTGCTTTTGTTCTTGCTCTGTGTTTTAATCTTATGTCAGATAATGGAGCTAATTGTGTATACAACACCAAATCAAGATTTCTCTTTTCTTTAGAATTGCAAATAATTTTTTTAATTGTAACCCGCATGCTCGCCTTGCGCCTCAAGAAGCATGAGGTCTCTAGTTTGAGTCCCATAGGATAAAATGATACCTTTGGCTTGCGGGTGCAGTATCCAGGGTTTTACTCAATCAAACCAAGTACGGCTGGGGTTCCACACCATCAAAAAAAAATATTTTATTTGTATTTATGTTGCTGTTGTTGTTTTCTTGTGTTTCTTTTTTGGGAGTGGATGTTGTGTTCAAGATTGGTGTCCAATATTGATTGCATAAGTGCTTTGAATTGCTCGAGTACTGTTTATAGGCTTCTTGTTTGGTTGTACTGGTGATACACAAACCGGTAAATGTTCAAAAATGTCAATTAACCAATTGGTTTGAGTAATCAAAGGTTCGATATACTTGCTTTCACTGGCTTAAATCAAAAAGACCGTTTCAATGAAAGATTTCCAAGGATACAAAGAGGGAAAGGGTAAGATCAGTCAGGAATGGTTCAGAAAGACAACACAAAACTTGGTAAACT